>JACXGK010000983.1:68442-81604 GCA_016801125.1 Novumbra hubbsi
GATGGGGAAGGCCGGGCAGGGCACAAACACGCTAGGGAAGTCGAGTAGCCAATTGACAAAACAAACAAAAAAAACTAACTGACGGAACTGCGGGAGCCAACAGACTAGTTACAAATAACAATATTCAGAAATGTACCTAAACAGGTAAGGGCCCCAAAACGCGTAAAGAAAAGGCATTGAACCGGCAAACTAAAAGGGAAGTCAGAGGTTTAAATAGAGAGGGCTGATGAGAGATTGCCAGCAGGTGTGCTCAATGGTTAGGTGGGTGAGTATATGGAAAATGGCATGCGTAAGTCGGGGTGAGTTCAAGGGAACAAAACAGGGGAAAAAGGAAAGTCCGGCTGGACTAGCCCTGGGCTGTGACAAGAGTTGCAAAGAAAAAAGCCATATCTCAGACTGGTCAATTAAAAGATTAAGAAAAAAACAGACACAGGAAGATTGTAAAAAAGTAATATCAGACTATTGTTTTTTTCTGAAAGTTGTTCTTGCTGTGGGAATGTTGTTGAACGAGGCCGGGAGGGGGGTTGGAGAATATTAGCCCACTGACATAGACCTGCACTAAGCACTTATTATTGCCAAGGATCTCCTATAGTTTAGCTCATCGATGTGGGGGCCATTGATGGAGAAGTGCATACAGGAGGCTATGTGCCCACTATTCTCTCCATCTCTTTTGACCCCTCGTTTTGTTTTGATCCCTCTAACCAAACTGTATTTTGTCAGTCATTGTTTCATTGTTAGGTTTCTGTTTAGCTCCTTGTGTTCATCAAGTCAGATTATCAAATGAGCCTATAGTTGCAAAACGTCTGCGCCTGTACATATTCCCTCCATCTATTCTCTCCTCTCTTCCTCTATCCCCCCATCTCTCTTTACTACCACTTTCCTTATCTCCATCTCTCTATTTCCTCTGCTCTCTGCTCTGACCTATCCTCTAGTCCACTCTTTTCTCTTCCATGTACCCTGCCCAATAAGTCTCTCACTATCAAGACTGTTGTCAAGTCATGCATACACTTATTTTAAAAAGCACAGAGCGATTTAGCACCAGGTTATCCAGGAACGTTTGGTGTGATCTGGAGAGGTGGCTGCACTTATCTGGCCATTCACCAACCAAGTACCGAATGGCTCAAAGCACCTACCCCCGGGGGGGCAGGCTATCCCAGGCCATTTGGAGTCCCACGGAGCTACGGTACCATTCCGTCTAGGGGGGATTCTGACTTGGAGGCGTTCAGTAATAATCCCACAGTGGTAGCTTCGCCCCATTTGCTCCTCAGCCAAGCACATACACCAAGTGTTTTTGGAGTTCCTCTCTACTGAGTACTGAGCAGGATTACTATTGCAACAACACATCATCGGTAGGATAAAACAAACCTGTCTCGTGACGGCCTAATCCCAGCTCACGCTCCCTATTAGTGGGTGACCATCCAATGCTTGGTGAATTCTTCACAATGATAGGAAGAGTCAACATCGAAGGATCAAAAAGCAATTTCGCTATGAACACTTGGTATTAATAATGTTCTCCTAATTAATATGGTTATTCAGCTTGAACCAAATAACCATATTCAAGTCAAGCTAAAGTAACCATATTCAACCAGATTCATGTCAAGCTTAAGTAACCATATTCAACCAGATTCAAGTCAATCTAAAGTTACCTGACACTCTTGTCCCCCCTTACTCTTTTGTTGCAACGGCTAAAACTATTTGCTCATCTAAAGAAAAATCACATCGAAATTGGATACATTTAGGTTTGGATGTTTAGATGTTAGCAACAAAACTAATGTGTTTTTCAGAATATCTTAATATAATTTGAGATATAGTTGTGGAAGCAATCAATCAAATGTATTTAGAAAGCCCTTTTTAAATCAGCAGTTGTCACAATGTCCTTTTACAAAAGCACCCAGCCTGAAACCTTTAGGAGCATGCAACATCAGTGTTGCAGTACAGTAGCAAGGAAAAACTCCCTTTTTGGGACGAATTTTAGGAAGAAACCTAGAGAGGAACCATGCTCAGATGAGTGACCAGACCTCTTTTAGTTGTGTTGTGTGCTGTTTAAGAATAAACGTCATAATTAATAAGGGACAAGGGCAAGGGCAAGACAGGGACAGTCCAGGGTGGGTTGAGAAGGGGGTCAGCAGGGTGGCATCTGGAATCGTCAGGTATCATCTGCAATATAACAATATTTATAGCTACATCCAGATGAGGTGAGAATAATTAGTGTTTTAACTGAATAGTTAGTTAATTAATGCAGCCACTGGAAACAAACCACTGATGCCATTAATCCCGAAGTCTTCTGATGGCGTGACCTCTTTATCTTTTTCCTGCTGGCATACACCAAAATATTTAGTTGAGAATTAAAGTTTTTTGGAACGCGGTGACGACATCTGTGCCTCTCCATGGGGTTGGACACAAAGGTTAAGCATACTTAGAAAGATAAAATAAAGGGATAAGATGCCACTTACTCGTTAATTTTAAATTTGCAGATTATGTTACATGCCCTGGAAGCGTTTTGATTAGTACATTTAAATAAAATATTATAATACATTTTGAATTCAGACATAAAATGAAACAAATGTGGTTTGCCACAGGACCATTTCATCTTGTGTATGTGAAATTTTCCAAGTAAAACAAACAGTTGAACAATGTATGCTCTGTCTTTTTCTATACCATAGTCATTAACATATATCATGATATCAGCCCCACCCAATTTCACAATTATATCAAGTTTCTTTTTAATAAAATGTTTAATATCAACCCAAAACATCTGGGTGTATATGCAATGAAAACAAAATATGGAAAATATTTTGTTTTTCGCAATGACAGAATTCACAAAAGTAATCAATATTCAATTTAAAACATTCGAATACATGTCTCACAGGATACATTCTATGCCAGGGGTGGGCAAACTACGGCCCGAGGGCCAAATGCCCATCCGGCCCACGGAATGTAATAAAATTATTTTGGGGGGAATTAAAAAACCAACTCACCAGCCCATTCTTATACATCTGAGTCAGAATTTTAACTATTTACACCTTATATGGGATCTACTGTACATATGTAATGTATGTTTTAACTTTTGCCCTTTTCTGGCAAAAGTTACAAAAACAAATGTGGCCCTCCATTTAATTTCAAAATCCTGATGTGGCGCCCGAGCCAAAATATTTGCCCACCCCTGTTCTATGCATAATTTTGTATGACACTTTTATTTTGTTATATATATATTACCTATATCTGGTAAGTTGTTACCCTTGCCATGGTCTCATCTATCCATTGATTTTCTCACTGGCCTGGCACTGTGGCACGGGAGCTGGACAGACGGTTCCCTGCGGTGGACAAGTGGTTTTGGCACACGTCGTGCCTCCCCCCTCAGAAGACAAACGCAGACAGGGTCAATCCGGGCAGCTCGACGGCATCGACCTTCTAGCTGCCACCGTTCCCCTACCCCCATTTCTTATTTTCCTTGGTTCCTCGAACACACCGTGGATAATTACGTGCACCTGTTGCTTGTTATCTTGTGTATAAGTTGTCACTTTGATTTCTGTTTTTTGTGCGTTTCCTTGTTCCTTGTTTATCAATCAATCAATCAAATTTATTTATAAAGCCATTTTACATCAGCAGTTGTCACAAAGTGCTTTTACAAAAACACCCAGCCTAAAACCCCAGTGAGCACACAACAAAATCTCCCTATGGCAGCTGGATTGTAGGAAGAAACCTAGAGAGGAACCAGGCTCAAAGGGGTGGCCATACCTCTTGTGGCTGTGCAGGGTGATGTTTAAGAATACTGTTAATAATTAATAAATTCACATGAGCTGTGTCCAGAGTCTAAAATGCCTGATCTGGATGACAAGCATGATCAGATTGGCAGGACAGGAACAGTCCAGTTTACCTGTTGATACGACACCTGTTGATACGCTTTCCACATTATGACCCGAACGTAGCTCTTCAAAACTTTAAGCTAGCAATAATAAGTTGTAACGCTTACCCAGTGCTCTACCTTCAATGTTCCCACACTGTGGTGCCCGCTACTGTTGGGGGGACACGAGTGAAAAGATGAAAATTATGTCCAGTTAATCTATTTGTGACATCTATAAAATTACTATAGATTTCTTGATTTTACCTTGGATGCCACTAGGGGGCGACATTGTTTTAAAAGCTTATAGAGCCCTATCTTTTCTCAACTCATGAAAAATGACGCAATCTTTTGAATAGCCATTGTTCTAGCGAAATTTCAGAGAATACAGATATTATCTTAAGGTGGATTGGTGGCTGATTCATAAAAATGGAATTGTTGAATCTATGCCTAAAATAACTCAAATGAGAACTGATAAACTGCAATTTCACAGTGACATTGAGCTCACGCTAGACGAAACGCCAGTTTCTAGGCAGAGGGAGAGGCCGGTGGGAACTGTGCTTAGCCTGGCGGGATATACAGAGGTTTATTGTGTTCGGAGGTACTAAATGACACTTTGAAACCGTTAAAACTGAAGAGACATTTACAGAACAAAAACCCAACATTGATAAAACAATATTTTTTCTGTTGCAAAGAGCAAGATTTGCATGCTTATAAGCAAGTATTGCCCACAAATACTAGAACAAGTTCTAAAGTCCAAGATGTGTCAAATCAAATCATGGCAAAATAAAATAAAAAACACAGTTGGTGAGCCTAATTTTCCCTGCAGCAATACATATGTGTCAAGCTATACATGGTGAAAAACCAGGAAGGCAACTTAATCAAGTCCAACTATCAGATAACACTGTTGCCCAATGAACAGATGAAATGGCAAACAACAGAACTTGTCAGATTATTGATCCTATAGAAATAGTGGGAAATGGTTCCCTACAACAGGTATATCACATGCACAAAAAAGAGTCTATGTCAGGGTGATTTGAGAGGGGGGCGTGAGCTGTGACAAAAATGCACCAGGCTGGTTGGAATATGTAAATGATTTTATCTGCATTTTTTAAAGCCAAATTCTTAAAACAAGGTACGATATTACGTGAATGTGGGTTAGGTGAAGTAACATAATCATAAGGGAAAAACTATTCACCCCAGTGCTGTGATACTTAACCCTAAGCAAACCTAGAAATAATCTTATTTCTGTCATAACCTTACCCAAAACCTTAACCCTAACCTTAATCCTAGTACTGTGATGTCTAACCTTAACCCAAACCTTAAAATTAGTGCTGTGATGCCTAAAGTTAACTGTAACCACCTTAAAATGCATTTATTCTAGTGACCTTGCTAAGGCCATTACTCATCCTTCTTAAACAAATAGTCCTATAGGACACTTGTCTGCGGAGCTGAAAGTTGCCAATTCAAGACAGGATCTGGATTCTGTACGTTTACGTAACATGTTACGTTTAAGCCAATTTGTAATGTATCATACGTTTTGGATTGTACTTGTAATGTAGCCTAATTTAACGTAATATATCATACGAAATCGTGTGCTATAGATTTACATATAATAGTTTACATATTCCAATGACACAAGGATGAATGTACGGATTGGCAAAAGGGTGGGCGGATGGAATTTTGTGTGTGTGTGGGGGGAGGGGGCTTTGGAAACCAGTGCTCTACAACAGCTGATTTCATGTTCAAAATAAAAGTCCATGGCTGTTTTTTAACGACATTAAACCAGAAGGCTATCATGCGTTTAGACATTCTTTAAAATAATTGTGTGAAAATTTCAAGGACACTGAATACCATAGAATATTTGTCTGAGCTGCAAAATATAATTGTGTATATAAAAGTGATTTAACCCTCCTGTTATGTTGTGGGTCAATTTGACCCATTTCCACATTTGAGTTGAGTAGTTAACTTTTCCTCATTTAGGGTCATGACTGACTGCAAAATGAAGACACACTGATGTGGAATGTTTGTGTATATTTAGTATACAAACATGATGTTGTGGATGCTTTTTAGTATACAAATGGATGCTTTTATGTGTATATATATTTGCACAGGTGCAAAATAAAAATGTGTCTTTGATGTATTTTGTTTTGACTGGTGAAATTAGCTTTCCCACGCTTCTCATTCTCAGTGCAAGTGCAGCAGGTCTATGACACAGACACTCAACAATGAGCTCCAAAAGATTTTCAGTCAATGAAGTCTTAGTACAAATTCTGGACTGTGAGAGAACAATTTGAGAGAACAATTTGCCATACCATCCCCTAAATCAGATGAGAGTGCATGCAACAACCATCATCCAAAGGGAGGACATGGAGGTCTAAAGATATGGTCATATGGAATAGTCACTATCACCATAAAAAAGTATTTGTAGACTCTCTGCTTCCAACGTAATAAAAATGGTTCCAGGGCCTACACAATTTGTTGTCACACGAGTCCATGTACAATCAGCTTTTGAGCAATTTTTACCCCAAGAAGACGAGAAGATTGTACTGAACATGACCAAATTGTAGGGAAGCTGTGTGGATTGACTTTTATGCATTTATTGGATTGCTTATATTAGCTTTCTAGAAGTCAAACGGGGAAGCAACAGGCAGCCTGTGGAATGAAGAGAACGGAAGGCCAATATGTCAGGCAACAATGTCTCTGCAAGAATTCCACATAATTTCCCAGTTGATTCACTTTTATAATTGTGATACCAGACCTCATCAACGTGAAAGAGACATAACTAGCTGCAATCAGAAATGTGTGAGATAAACGTGTGGAAATCCTACCAATAGTGTACAATCTTGGTCTTCGTGTAACAGTTTATGAAAGCTTTGTTCCATTCAGAGGACACTGTTCCTTCTGTTGAAACTTAAGTTACCGGGAATGTAACTCCGGTTATATGAGTGGAGCGTAGCCCCCTAGAGGGGCTCTAGCGGTTTACCCATGCCGCATAGCGGCCAATTGGAAATAAAATGTACTTAGCTCAGCCAATCGGGGCACACCTGCCCCTAAATCTGAACGTGTGCCCTTCACACCATGTCCCGTTTTTCTTCAGGGAGAATGAACGGGGACCGGTCAGGGCATCATGTCTAGGGGGCTACGCTCCACTCATATAACCGGAGTTACATTCCCGGTAACTTAAGTTATATGTCGTGGAGCTCCGCCCCCTAGAGGGCGTAGTTCTAGCGGTTTACGGCCACAGGGAGAAATGGAAAACAAACAGTGCACCATCCCGGGAACTAACCCGGGTCCGCTGTGGAAACGGCAGGAATGCTACCACTTAGCCAAGTGGAGTCAATCCCGCACCTGACATTCCCAAGAGAATGTAACTCTACTGCGCAACATCGTTCTTCAGGCAGGTACTGAGAACGGAATGCGCTAACGAAGACGAAGGCACGTCTAACAAATAAGATCGGATAAAGGGGGACGGCGTCGACCACGACGCTGCCTCACAAATATCCTCAACCCGAACCCCACCAAAAAGGGCAGAGGAAGCCGCAACTCCACGCGTGGAGTGAGCTCTGATACCCTCCGGGGCCTGTGCCCCTATCGACTCGTACGCCGAGACGATGCATTCGCATAACCAATGAGACATGCGCTGTTTTGACAGTGGCCGACCCAGCGATCTGTCACCGTGGCACACAAACAGCTGAGGGGAGGATCTGATTAACTTAGTGCGGTCCACATAGTGCGCAATCGCGCACGGGACACAGCCTGTGCCGTCTCTCCTCATTCTTATGAGGTGGAGGACAGAAAGCATGCAACTCGATCACTCGAGATCGAAAAGAACTTGTGATAGATTTAGGCACAAAAGTAGGGTTCGGTCGCAACACAGCCCTGCTTAAATCACCATTGATAAACAAGCAGTCCGAACGAGTGGAAAGAGCACAAAGATCACTCACCCAGTTCGCCGAACACAGAGCCAGTAACATAGCTGTCTTCAAAGACAAGTCCTTCAAAGAAGTCCGTGTCAAAGGTTCAAAAGGTGGTTCACACAGAGCACGTAGAACCATAGACAGCTCCCATTTTGGCACACCAGTCCTAACCACAGGGCGTAGGCGCCGTGTGCCAGTCATGAAGCGTTTAACCAGGGGGTGACTGAAAACCGACCTCTCCCCAAAACCCTCCTGACACGCAGAGATTGCCATAGTCTGCATTGCGCGTTCACTCTCGACGCAAACAGGTCCACCTTGGCCTCCCCAAATCTCTCCCAAATGAGGGAGACGATTTCGGGATGAAGACGCCAGTCGTCTTCCCGCAGATTGTGACGAGACAACAGGTCCGCCCCTACATTCAGGCTCCCCGGAATGTGGGCAGCTGTCAGAGAACGTAGGTGGCTGTGAGCCCACAGCCATAGATGCCTTGCCGACAAGTGGAGCGCAGGGGACCTGACTCCTCCCTGTCGGTTGATATAGGCCACTGTCGTTCGATTGTCTGATCGAACTAAGACATGTTTTCCCTCGACCAACGACGTGAGGCGGGTCAGGACCAACAGAACCGTCTCCAGTTCCAGCAGGTTGATGTGACGACCACTCCGTGGCCACACACCCTGGACTGCTGCCAACCAATCTGTCCCGGCAGGAAATGTGCGGCCAACTCCTGTTCCAAAGGGGGCACAGCACGACGAATAGCCTCCTGCCGTCCTTCGACCATGGTGAACGGAAGGTAGGACCTCACTGGCGCTTTCGCCAACACCGGAGCCGTCCAGGAACCTTCGGCATAATCCGAAAGTCCTGGTAGCCCACGAAGCGTGGGACATGAACGAAATGGCTTTAGGAGGTGGAAGGGGGGGCAGAGGAATCTCCAGTCTCAACGCCGCCTTCTTGATGACGGACTGGAACTCCATTCGAAGAGGGAATTTCAACTGGTCGCAACGAGCGGGAACTCCACGCTCGAGCGTATCCACGTTGGTTCTTCCCGACAAGCTTCCGCCACACAACTCCATTGGAAGAGGGGGCAGAGTAGCCTGAGTCAAAGGAGGAAGAATGTCCACCAACTCCAAGATGTCGCCGTCGTCGCCGTCCGACCCACCTTAGCCTTAATATTTAGTCATACTACAAGTAAAATGCAACCATTACGGATGATGGGATCACTCCTCAAATGTCAGAAGTAACTAAATTGTTTCAGTTGCATGAAAGTATCACTACTAATTAACAACAAATTTAAACTAATTATCCATTCAGATTAATAATAACAATAGGAAGTATCTGAGTCTAATTGAACACCTTCTTGTGTCAAAGGTATACTTCCATCTACGTAAATATTAATTTGTCAGTTGGTTCCAAATCACCAGATCAGAAAAAAATTGTCTTTCTGCTATAGGGGTATCATTTTCCAAAATGCAAATGAAAACAAAATACTCAAAATGAAAAACAAACAAAACACAAATTAGCAAAAGTACAACAAAGAAACATTCCATGTAATCAACCTTTGTCAGAGAATTGCTAAAATCCAAATCAAATATCCAACTGTTGTAAAAGTCAAAATAGACTCCCCTCTCTTCTCGGGCTCCCTCATGTCCAGTCAAATGGCTTCTGGCTGTTGTAGTCATCAATGCAGGAGTCTTGTAGTTCTGTGTGCCTTCCTCCATTCCTCCATTCCTCTAATCTTTCCTTGATGGTGGTGGAAATGATCAGAGTCCAATTGTCCTATTCTGACCCCAAAGACAGTCTTTCAGTAGTCCGGGCGTGGTTTGGACCTGGAATGATCTGGGCCGCCTTTTGCGGTAGCCACCCATTGTTCAGTCTATCAGGGTTGCAGGATTCAGGACTCCTCCTTTATGAGAGATTAACATGGAAACTCGCACAACACAATGTTAAGACCTGGACGGGAGGGTTTGGCATTATCTCACTAAATGTAAAGCTTTGTGTTGCAAAATGTTTTAAACCTTAAACGTATACTTATACATTACCAATTGGATAACGTCACTAGTATTTTCCCTAAGGAATTCAAAAAATTAACTCTCCCATAGCTTCCAGTCTTCCAAACAACTCAGGTCTTATTTAGCTGGGCCAAAACAAAATTGTAAGATACATTTTACTGTAAAATTAGCATGTTAGACCTATGATTAATTTAACAATCCCCCAAAACAAGTTTAACCGATTACAGTGAGTATCGGGCATAAAACTCAGTGTCATCAGTGTCATAACTTTCTGTGTACATATTTGATTGACTTGAGATCTAAATTCACCTCTTATAATACCCTAAATACCTAAAATCCCCTTAAATATTTAATATCCCCCACTACCATACTTACTCCCCCCTATTTATCTCGCTAGTTGTGCCAACAACTAAGCATGCATGGCCGCCAACCAGAAAATCCATCTCACTACACACCCCAAAGACATCGTTCCTTCACCATCACCCCGTCAGATTGGCCGTGCATCTTTTATGCAACAGCAACAAAAACTCACCAGGCCACAAGCGTTCCCATTTCCACACACACAAATTAACAGCCCCCTACCAACGCACACCCTCAGACAGACAGACACAAAACATTACAGAGACAAGCTACAAAGAGAACGTCACCCCAAACAAACCTGTATATTTTTGTTTACCCCTGCGTGTCGTCACACGTCAAAAATAAAACTGTGGCCAAGAAATTATATTCATCCAAGTGAATAGTGTAACACTAACCTACTGAAAATGTGCCTACCTGCACGTTCCTAAACGCTTATTGCATTCTCACCCCAAATCACAATTTAGGTCCGGCAGCCTGTACCCAATCACGCTCTCGTCTTTCTCCAGTCAGGATCCTCAGTCTCAACTCCAATGAGGCCTAGCTCATCAGGGAGGAATGGAGATTCAGAGTAGTAATTCTGGACGTGCGCGCTCCACCCGACTGGAAAAAGAACCCCAGCTGACAGGACCAGGAAAACCGGACAAAACCCCCCATTATCATGTCAATTTTCATATGTTCAAACATAACAAGACAAACACATGACGTACAAACAAACAATACATCTAACATTAACTCATTGATTTTAACTCAACATGTTTTTGTCGTGTTTCATAATTTTGATCTGCTAAATTGTTTTAAACTTTTGTATTAAACGAGTGCTCTAATTAGAATTCTATTTCCATAGTGCCACGTAGACTTAGATTTTTACTCTATGTGAACTTGTTTTAAATAAGGGAATCGTCTCTACAGACCTTAATTTATATGCAACCTTTCTCTTATTGTAACAATAATATTTAGCAGACCCTTTCCTTCCGCTAAGAGTAGTTTCATTGCTTCCCTCTCCTGAGCCAGTAACCCCCCCCCAGTAACAATGATTAAACACACTGAAATCAGAATATCTTAAAATTGTGGGCCTCGAACCCATATGTCAATAAATTCAGAATATCTTAAAATTCTTGTGCCTTGAACCCATATGTCAATAAACTCAGAATATCTTAAAATTCTTGGGCCTTGAACCCATATGTCAATAAACTCAGAATATCTTAAAATTCTTGGGCCTTGAACCCATATGTCAATAAATTCAGAATATCTTAAAATTCTGCCTTATGTCAGTTATTAGGAGTTCCTCAGTCCTCCGGGCCTCAAACCCAGCTCCCTGTCCGCGTCCCACACGGCAGGCCCTCGACCTCGTCAGATCGAGGGTGGATAAGCCACTTCTAGGATTTTACATCAAATCGTCATACACACAAAATACATGGTTCCAAATCGTCATACACTCAAAAATACATGGCTTCAAATCGTCATACACTCAAAAATACAGACTTTTCAATTTACTCACTTCCTACTTTTTCAGAACGATTTCCCAATTTATCATTTCCAATACAGATTCATTTCAAAACGGGTTCTGCTTACCTCTTATTAAGTAGCCCGGGCTGTAAATCGTTCAGAAAGTTCAGAAGGTTTTCAGGTCCGAATTTAGACTTGTATTCTTCTCCAAATCCCGGACGGTCCCCCAAATTGTTGAAACCATCTGTTTTCCCCGAGTCCGTTTTGGAGAAGATCAAGTCGACACATGTCTGTCTGTTTGCAATATTCTTTATTCAGCAGATAATTATCCGGATATCAGTTCCACACAACCTGCAGAAAAGATCTGATCTGGGGTAGTCCCACAACAGTTTAAAAAGAGTTAAGGCGACAAGGCGTAGCAAGCATTGTTCCAATCATGTTCAATAGTTCTGGTTCTGTGTCCTTATTTGGCTCTGTTTCTAGGGTGTTCTATGCCCTATATGATAATCAATGCTTTACATATGTGTGTGTGTGTGTCTGTCTGGTGTCTCAACATTGAAGGTCAACTCGAGTCTCAACTTCAGCGTCAACAGGACGCTCCTGTCTCTTTTTGTTTCCTCTAGTATATGTGGTTTCCTGTTAAGCAGGGAGAGTTAGTGAGGTTATTTGTGTAAGCGTGCATCTTGCGAAAAATGGCCTTTATTAATCTCAAGCATGTTGTTAGTCTAGTTTCAGTGTAAATAATTCCACACTTCCAACACTATAAGCCAAACAAGCCGGCAAAATATGGCATAAAACATGGGCAGCATGTGATGCCACATCAAGCTATGCCATGTAGACCTGCTTCTAATCTACCAGGAATGGATCCAGTGGATACAGGCAATGGCAAGAAACGGAAAACATGCCAGCCCTGCCCCCCTCGACAAGACAGTAAAACCAGCACCACTTGTAGAATGCATGAAATACATCTGCAGAAAGCACCTGCACAACAAGTATAGAGAAAGACTGAAGGGATCATTTTGACCAATAGGATAAAAAAGCCTACTTGGGAAAACTGATACATCTTGTTTGTGAGAAAGGAAAGGTTTAAAAGTAGTTTATAAATATAATATTTTAACATTTTCCAGAAATGTCTGACAGGACAAAATTAAGTTTGGGCTGAATTTACTTGATTATTTGACTGTCTTCAGGGTGTTTAAACTGTGTGGGTCAATTTGACCTGAAACATAATGGATGTAATTATTTTTTAACATAATAGGAGGGTTAAGCGCATTTCACATGAATGTACTCAATAAAAAGAATTTTGTTAACACAACCCAGATAGGAGAAATAACTCCCTAGTACACCGTATAGTACATGTGACATGTGGATTTGTACAATGTAATTACTATGTAATGGTGTGGAAGAAAGCGGACCAAAGTGCAGGACGGGAAGTTGACTGGTTTCGGTTTATTCCTTGAATAGGCAAGGTCCTCGCGTATCAGACGCGTAACAATAATGACAACAAGTACTCTAAGGTACGTATGTTGGTAATTTCAGCACAGAGCTGCACACACTCAACAAGCAACAATCACGGACACGGAGACTAG
>JACXGK010000984.1:0-81656 GCA_016801125.1 Novumbra hubbsi
AGATGTGTTAAGGCGCATGCTGTAGAGGACAGATGTGGTAAGGCGCATGCTGGAGAGGACAGATGTGGTAAGACTCCACAGAGATAGAAGTTCTGAAGCTCAATCCAGAGTCACAGATGCTACACCGATGTTTTTGTTGGTTGTCACAGTGTCACTCTGTGAACTGAAAAAGCCTACGATAGTCATTGCAGATCCCAGTAGTTGTGGATTAGGAGGGTTTCTACTACAGAATTGTGTTCTTTAGTTAACGCCAGTAGCTTATTGCTCTAGGCTGTATGCAGAGTAAAAACTGTGTCTTGCTGCAGTCTGGCATGTGAGGAGTTTATCAAATATATTTTTGGCCTGGATTAATTCACAACACAGTGAGATTAAAAACCCTTCACTGCACTAATGAACTGCAAAGACCTTGACTTAGTACCTTCGAGGTACCAGAGATTGTTAAAGAATACAAGTGTGTTATGCCATACAACCCTATAGCTAAGTCTGTGTCAGGCTAACAGCTTGTTGTAGCAGAGACCCTTTACAGACATCCTCTTTCCAAATTGTCAGGAGTCCTCCACTCCCTGGTATTTGGTAGTCTTTTTCAAGTTGTATCAAAATAGCTTACCTCCAATATATGTTATTAGAAACTACTAAATCCAAATTGACACCACGCTAGAATCCTTTCAGACATCCGTCTAGGAGTTAACAATGCTGTGAAGCAAGAGTCAGCTTCCGTGTTTTAACAGTGACACAACCAGGTCATCCTTGGTCAGCAAGGGAGTCGTGCTTAGGAATCGAGGTCATCTGAAACTCCTCTACAGCACTCCAGAGGTATGAGTGAGATGCCTTCACATCTCTCTCTAAGCCCAGATCCACAAAGCCAGGTGTGCCCCCAAAGATATCATTTGTGCACCGCCACAAATGTTTTATTTATAGAAGTCACTGTGCCGAGCCTTACGGACCTGACGGAAGGGGGTTTCTCTGCTGAGTAATTATTCTACCTCTATAGCTGCTGCTCACATGATTTGATGTAGCCTAAACATTTTTGAATGCAAAAAATGAGTGTGTGTGTATATAGTTTTGCCAAAGACAAATTATATATTAACCTGCTGCTTGTTTGTCAGCTGTGCCCAAATATATGTACCAGCCAAAAGTTTGGACACACCTACTCATTATGAAACAACACAGGCCAACATATTAAGACCACTCACAGGTGAAGCAAATAATGGTTATCGCCTCCTAAATAGGGCATGTCAAGGTCTCGGTAGATTAGATGGTAAGTGAACATCAGATCATGTAGCAACATGTTGGATGCAAGAAAAATAGGCAGGAGTAAAGATCTGAGCGTCTTAGACAAGGGCCATATTGTTACGGCCAGACGACTGGGTCAGAGCATCTCTGAAACAACAAACATGCGGGGTGCTCCCGGTCAGAAGTGGTGAGGCCCTTGATGCAGACTGGTCAAAGTGCCCATGATGCTCTTCAACATTGTTTCAATATTTTATAGAACTTTACTCGCAGCCCTGGTACGGAAAATAATTTTGAGGCCTTTCTCATAGATCATTCTGTGGTATACTGATATACTGTTTGTGAGGCTATTGAACATATTTTTGTTATCATGACAGTTTGTTTTATTTTTTTATCATGACTGGTGACTCAAGACCAAGAAACAATTGATGTGCAACAATCCAGTGATGAGGAAGTGGGCCCTGAAAAAGTTGTTACATTCCGGAGGAGGTGGTCTTTTCATTTTGTCTGATGTGTTCAGATCCATAATAAAACACAGCCGGTTTATGGGATGCAGAGTGAGGTCGGGCAGATTTCCGTGCCACTAGGTTGCTCCAGAAATTTGCGTGATTCATTTCGACAACCGTGATACAAGGCCTGGCTGCCGCCAACAAGACAAGCTGGCAGCAATCAGAGAGGTTTGGCACAATTTGGTGGAGCACCTGCCATTTACCTATAACCCAAGTCCAGACATCACAGTGGATGAGCGTCTGGTCATGCTTCCCCATCAAACGGTACATGCCAAGCAAACTGTCTAAATATAGGAATAAAGATATGGGCAGCATGTGATGCCAGGACAAGTTCTGCCTGGATCGTGCAGATTTACACTGGGAATACTGGTGACCGTGGCCCCGAAAGGACCACGTGTAGTTTTGGGCCCGTGTCTTCTAAGTCTTCAGCCATGTAAAATGCCTATAAGGGCAGGAGTACTTGAATATAAAACTTGAATCAAAAATGAATCTATGACCCAGCAAATGTCATCCATTATTGTAAAAAACGAATTCCGCTACATTAGCTCCCCAGTTCACTCTTTTCACTACTACAGTTTGTTCCATTATCTATAAATAAGCACTAATGATAATTATGATTCTGGGAATAAAGGTGGGTCACTAGTTTTCATACAAGTGATCAGGAATGGTAAAAAAAAGGAAAACAACCACGTAGATGGTCAAAACATTAAAAAATATCTTCGTAAAAGAAACGTTCTTTCTAACAGCGAAATTAGGCAGCAGGCTTGCATAGGGCTATTTATCTGAACGCGTCCACGCCCAAATAAACCACATGACGACGTAATTCTAAACTTTCGCTGGGAATGCTGGGAGAACAACATCCATGGAAGACATTTTGGATTTTAAAATGAGTTCGTTGGGGTTGCTGAAATAGGGATCTCTATTGAAAACACCGTTTCTCATTGCGGTCCCACTAATATAAACGTAATATTATGTTCCGGCAAAGGTATTTTTTGGCATTCGTACGCGATGAAATGGCATCGTTCTACTAATATTAACACGTATTTATCTCAAAACATATCGCCGCAAGTATCAGAATTTTTTTGTTTGTATAGGTTTTCTGCTATTGCTCTCAAGCGTTGTTTGTGTGCACACCGAGAAAGCTTCTATAGTCCCTGCCTGTCTTAGGAGGAATTAACCTTTTTAGGTATGTAACAATATTCCGCGAGATATTGAAAAATGCAATATTGGATTTGTATCTGTTCTGTATAAGGACCCCCGCCCAGTGTTTCTTAAGAAACACTGACAAACAATTTGGTCAGAGATGCTTGTCCAGTCCACTTTGCCTTTTATTAACGGAAACGTGGACAATGCAAATACATCTAAATGAAGTGCCCTTTGGATTTCCGACATAACAACCACAGGGGCAGTAACTGATGTTAAATTATTGACATAAAAGTGAGATTTCTGTCTTGGAGTTACTGTTTTTACAGACAGTGGATCGAATGCGCACACCTAGATGACCTGTGTTCTGTATGATATATTGTGTTCTCTGTTATATGTTTTCATGGTATTTTGAAGAGATGTTAGAATTTGCTGGGTTTTGTTTAGTTATTGTACACCTGTTTTGGTCTGGTTGTAAACCAGCCGGACACTAAACACAAATAGGCCTATAATTGTCAAGTGATGCAGTAAAATTGACATTGTTGGACTATGCCCAAGACAGCCCATTTGATTTGATGGTTGTCGGGAACATGTGTTTTGGTTTTACATTAGGTGTGGGAATGAATACATGCGTTTATTTACTAGTGAACCTGAACACTTCTAATTGTCTGTTCTGGGAATGTAAAAAAAAGAGACTTTAAATGGAAATAGGTTTTGTCAAGGCTGGAATATACATCTCTGAATGTGTATGATATTCTTGTTTTTTAAAAACCTCCTGATGAGAGCAATTAAACTAGACATGCTAGACATTTACATTGACTTTCTACTTGCCTTATGGATTTTTTTTAATTCATGTTTTAATGAATGTTCAAATTCTCATGCAATCCTTTCTATCTCTCCTTTAGTGAATCTTGATCTCTACTTTAGCAGATGTTTGTGTATTTTTTTGAAATTCCACACAGATTTGTAGCGCCAGCAAGACACTAATGTACTTGAAAGCTGCCAGAATTGCCATGTGAAGATTGTATTTTAATATTTCTATTTGTGGTAGTCTTTCTTTCTTTTAGTGTCTTTTTTAATACTCTCAGCAGCTTGATATTTCCTTCTCTTGTGTCTTATTGACCATCCTCCGTGTTTCTACTCTGACTCACCATTGTCAGATTGTTTGGAAAATGTCAGCTTGAATTGCCATTATACCAGACCAGATGTTTATACCAGTTTATATAAGTCTGTATATACAAGTATATTTAGCTTTTAACTTTAGGCTAGAGCAAGTAGACACCTTTGGGCAGTAGGTGTAGGCCATTTATTTCCTGACGAGTACGTCTCTAAGACATTTCTTGTGCGAAAGTCATATTCTTAAAACTGGCATTTCTTTGCTGACCTTGCCTAAAACCAGCAGTGTATTCCTGTTTCACGATATCCTTTTATTCATAATATAATACGCTGCAACAATATTTCAATTCCGACTGCAGACCGAGTTTGCAATTAGAGAATGTAAACATAAACAGCTGCTTTTGGTATATCTAAGTCATTATTTCAATATAGACTTTTTTATAATATGAAATATAACTGGTGGTAATTTAATTCCCAGTCAGTTTCCATTCTCCACAAACACAACCACCTGTGCCTTCTTCCCACACATCCCCTAATCAGTCTGCAGTTTCTCCTGGTAACGGGCAGGGAAAAATAATGCTCATGTAGCAGCAGTAGCACCCCTAACTGATAATAGCTCACCAACACACACTATCATTCCATCTAGATGAGACTACAGGAGAATGGCCTCATGCTACTAAAGAGACGGTGTGAGGATAGACAGCGCTTGGCACATTGTGTTCTCATGCAATTTTAATGGCACGGCTGGTGGTAGTGGTCTATGCAGAGGAATAGGAACATTTTAATATTATTTACTTTCTGCTGTAATATGGCAGTCAACCACTGGTCACTATTTTAAATCAGGTTTCGCACATATTGTCTAACTTGCTAGAAGCTGGTTCTGGGTAAAATACCCTTTCAGGAAGCTTATTAGCATTTCAATACACTCCTATTATTTCACTGAAAGGCAATGACATGTACAGTATTATACTATAAAATAACCCTGGTTTAGTTATTGTCATAATTGCTTTGCTCTTTTTGACATTGTCGAAATTTACTAAGAGAAATCTCACCGCTAAGTTGACTAACCGCCATGAATAATTAAAGTATTCCACTGCTGAGATTTCAAATATGTCAAACTAGGTACTCTAACAAAGCAGCAATAACTTAAGTTGGCTAGCTGCTACCCATGGATAGTCTTTTTTTTTTTTATTATTCACAGCAGTCAGTTAGTTAACTGTGTGATTTCTATCAGTAATTTACCACAACTTTGTTCATAGGGGAATGCAGTAGTGGTTTAGGATCCTGTCATTAAATATAACGCCTTTTAAAAGCATAATTACAGTTTGAAATTAGAAATCTGTAATTTGTCAAGCCTTGCAATCACTATTGGTCACAGTCTATCTGCCCCTGTTTGCCATTATAAATTGTGCCAACACTATTTTGTTGAATAGTATGTTGGCTACAAAAACGTTTATTTCTTTACTAACTAGCCTTGTTAATGCATCTATCCAGTAAACATCTTTCCAAAGTAGGTGTGTGTTTGTGTGGGGGGATTTTTTGCATAAGCCTGCAGTGTGCATTCATTAATCATACGCAGGCCCAGTGCAGGACTTGTTCTCATTTTGTGCTCTTTGTACAGTTTTTTTATGTTTATTTCCCTAAACAGACCTCTTAAATTGACTGGAAGGTTTCAATGCAACAGTCACCTCAGCAAGGTTATTTGCTTGTTTAATATTTTGGAATAAGGGTAGCATTCCAAATGCCCAGGTGACGACAGCAGAATCTTTCAAAAAATGCACAATAAGCCTGCCGCATCAGCTTTCTACATGCACTTTAGCATGTTGTTGGTTCTGTATCAAATGTAACGCATCTTTGGGCCTATAGAAAAGTGCTATATAAATGTAATGTATTATTATTAATATTATGCACTTGAATGGGCTCTAGGCTAAATACTCAAGAGTTAGCATTATTTTCTACTGGCTGCGCCAAGCATAATCACAACAGTCTTTTGAAGGCCGAGAGAGACAATTCTTTTTCTTCCTTTGGCTTTGTTGATTTCATGGAGATTAGAAATTCTGGCCTGGATTGAGCTCCTAACCTGTCATTTATTATTTCATGGTTTGCATTTCTGCATAGGTCTTTATCCAGCTTTATTCAAAACATGTAGTCTGTTTTGTAAATCTTGAAGTTGGACTATTGGTATGAGGAATTAAATAGACCAACTTGTTGTGATGCTGTGCCTGTGCAGTAGAATATATGGCTTTAAATAATATTTAGGCATTGATATGTTTGCTATTGAACTGCTCACTGTGTTGCTCGTAGGGAGACCAAACATTTACGTTCGATTACAATTTCCCCCATCTAACAAACCCAAATGGAGGGATATAGCAGGCTGGTCCCTCTATTGTTGCTAAAGACCCGCTTGTTCTAAACAAGTGTTTGTTTCTGATGTGTACAAAGAAAACCTGCACAAGACTAAGTAAGCATGTGGCCTAATAGTATTTTTTTTAAATCTTCCACCAGCTTCTTAGCGGATCATAGGTCAAAGGTCCACCAGGCAATGTCCATGATGGTGTACCCCAGAGAGGACCGTCTGGAGAAGTTGTCCCAGGAGGAGATCATCTCCAGCACCAAGCTAGTTATCCAGGGCCTGGAGGCACTGAAGAGCGAGCACAACTCCATCCTGCACAGCCTGTTGGAGACAATCCGCTGCTTGAAGAAGGATGAGGAGGCCAACCTGGTGCATGAGAAGTCCAGTTTGCTGCGGAAATCAGTGGAGATGATTGAGCTGGGACTGGGCGAGGCGCAGGTTAGACTTTGGATATATATATAGACACCATACGGGCGTTAGTGCTCAGTTAAACTTTAAGTTTCCCTATGTGTAATTATTAACAGAAGTGATGAAAGCCCTCTTGTTCTCATCAGAGAGTTATATATTTCGTAAGTTAGCATGTTAACATAACTCCTATTGCCTGCATTTCTCCTACCACAGGAGACGTGAATCACTACTGTGCTAAATATCCATGTATTGTTCTCCAAGTTATCCTTACACCTTTGAACAAACATACCACTACCAGGGCAGTCTTGAGAACCATAGTCTTTACCAGCAGTCTCAAACTCTTGTTGTTGCTCTTACCTTGTTCTTGACTCATTGAGATAATTGTATAGTTCAAGAACTCTATTCACATGGTTGTCTAGATTTTTACTGGACCCCAATTGAAGGGGGGGCGGGGGGTGATTTTGACACGCTTAATCACTAGACACTAAAACATTTTTTATCTGTGATTCAATTAGAAATGTTCTGATTCAGAAAATTTGGCAGTATGGCATTGTGAGAGTTTCACCCTCTTTTGAAGCTCTAAACGCTGCCACTCTTCTGAGAAGGGTTTCCATGTGATGGAGTATCTCTCTGGAATTTTGTGGCCATTCAGCCAAAAGAGCTGTTTGTGAGGTCAGGCACTGATGTTGGACATGCCTTACAATCGCCATTCCAATTCTTCCCATTGGTTTTCAGTGGGGCTGAGGTTAGGGCACTGTGCTGGAAACTCAAGTTTCTCCACGCCAACCTTGTCGAATCATGTCTTTATGAAGCAATTATGGCACAGTGGCACAGTTATGCTGGCACAAGAAAGGGCCATCCCCAAACTGTTGCCACAAATTCGGAAACCCCCAATTGTCCCAAACATTCAACCCAAAATGACTTTGTGTCCTGTAGCATTAAAATGACCCTTCACTGGAACTAAGTGGCCTAGCCCAAACCCTGGTACACAGCCCCAGATCATAATCGTTCCTACACCAAACTTTACAGTAGGCATAGGTAGCATTCTCCTGGCCTCTGCAACGCCCAGATGAATCCATGAGACTGGCAGACAGCGCAAATCATCACTCCAGAGGACACATTTCCACTGCTCAATTCAGTCCAGTGGCGGAACACTTTACACCACTCCAGCCAATGCTTGGCCTTGCGCATGTTGATGTGAGGCTTGGTCATAGAAACATAATTGATGAAGCTTCCGGCGCATATTTCTTGTTCTGTTGTTGCTTCCAGAGGCAGTTTGGAACTCTGTGTTGAGTGATGCAGCAGATGATAGGCATTTTTCACACTCTTCAGCAGTTGGCAGCCACTGAAGTTTGTGTGGTCTACCACTTTGTGGCTGGGCTGTTGTTGATCCTAGACGCTTCCTCTTCACAATAATTGCACTTACAGTTGACTGGGGCATCTAGTAGGGCACAAATTTCACAGACATTTCACAGGCAAAGGTGGCATCCTTTCTTCAGTATGACCCATAGTACTGCCAATATATGTCTATGGAGATTTCATGCTGAAATTATGCACCTGTGAGCAACGGGTGTTGCTGAAATACCTTAACTCAATAATTGGTAAAGGAGTCCACATATAGTCAAGGCCGGCTTCAGGCATTAGCAACATAAGTGGTCTGCTAGGGAGCCTCCGACTGATAGGGGAAAGGGGGCCCCAAAATAAATGTTCGCCAAAAATTACAACACTGTTTTCAAAAAAGTTAGGACGCTGTGTAAAATGTAAATAAAAACAGAATGTGATGATGTGCAGTTCTTGTCAATAGACAATAGTACAAAGACAACTTCATCAAATGTTGAAACTGAAAAATGTTAGAACAGAGCCATCTAAAGACTGAAGAAGTAGTGTAATGTCAAAAGACTAAACCTGGTGGAATATCTCACAATGAATTAGATCAATCGGCAACAGGTCAGTAACATGATTGGGTATTTAAAGATCTTTCCAGTGAGAATACATCCACTAATGCAAGTGATCCAGTGAGAAGGCATCATTCCAGTGAGAATGCATCCACTAAAGCAAGTTAAACCTCCATCATGCAAAAAGGAAACCGTATATTCACAAGGTTCGCTGTGTCATCCTGACTGATGGGGCGAGGGACCATCCTGCTTCTTATCAGTGCACAGTTCAAAAGTCAGCATCTATGATGGAATGGGGATGCATAAGTACAAAAGAGACATCGAACTGTTGAGCAGCAGAAATATATTTCACTTTCAAAACTGCAGCAATTGGTCTCCTTATTTCCCAAATTCTTTTTAAAAGAGGTGATGAAATAGTGGTAATCATGCCCCTGTCCCAAATTCTTTGAACCTAGTTGTAGGTAAAGGCTCAACATGAGCATATATTATTTAAAGAAAATAATGGTGAATGAATGAACATAGAATTGTCAACCCGGTGCCATGATGTATAAGCTATATTTAATGTAGGTTATTTAAATTGTAACCACAAATTACTATGCATACATTGTGAATAATATGATCCAAACACAAAAAGCCACCGTGAACACTTTTGGAAATGCACTTTCATTTGAAAGTAAGATTGGACATTGGGTAATTAGTTAATCACGTGATGAATCATTTACTTTTAGATTTGTGATTATAGTCTACTGGATCTTTGAAAATGAGAATGAGGACAATGAAGAAGTTTTAAGTGTTCATTTGTTCGTGCAAAGGCCAGAGCTGACTTAATGACTGGTTAAAGTAATTAAGCAATTTATTTCTTATAATTGTTTCGGTCATTCTAGAGACTCAACTTGTATGGACACACTCTGAAAGCGATTTTTTTGTAGGCAGTATATGTTCACCTTGCTTTCAGGTGATGATGGCCCTTTCTGCCCACCTGAACACGGTGGAGTCGGAGAAGCAGAAGCTGCGTGCTCAGGTGCGCCGTCTCTGCCAGGAGAACCAGTGGCTGCGGGATGAGCTGGCGGGCACCCAGCAGAAGCTGCAGAAGAGTGAGCAGAGTGTGGCCCAGCTGGAGGAGGAGAAGAAGCACCTGGAGTTTATGAACCAGCTGAAGAAGTACGATGAGGACGTGTCTCCCGCTGTGAGTGTGTCGTTCACATGTACACATGGACTTAAATGGACAGCATGATCGCTCACACACACTACTTACCTATCAGCCCAACAACTTCACGGGAATATACAAACTAGTTTACTGAAAAACTTTTCAAGGCCAATGCTAATTATTAAGAGATCATGAAATCTGTCTATATTTTTCAAAACCTGTAATTGGCCCAGATTAATCACCCTGGCCGATCAATCAGTCAACCCTTTAATAATAACAAACACCTCGATCGTAAGGAAGTTAACGTACTAAAGGGGGATGAGATAGCACACATTTTGTGGGTCTCACATAAGCACATAGTGATTGCATAAGCCTTTGCTTGTTAGAGTCCTTCCAATTGTCTTGATTTTCTTAGATTTCTGTAGGCATTGTGCAGGATAGCTTTTTCAAAAAGGTTTGATGGCTAGGGAATTCTTCCTACAAGATGAAAGGAAAGCTGAGAAGTACCTATACGTAGGCCCAAATCTTCCTCATGCATTTATTCATAAGAGCCATTTTTTTTTTCTTGCAATTTAACTGTCTGTCTAACCTTAACCCTTACTAATACTTCCTTTTCATTAGCAATAAGGGCTGGTGATCGATTTGGTCTTCATCTTTTCTTAAGAAGAGTTACATTTCTTAAGCAATTAAAGTTAATGCCGGGGGAAAGTCATCTACAAGTAATTAATTTTGAAAGGAGCACAATAGTATGGAAGAAATAATACGGAATAAATTAGATTAGATTAAAATGTATTGTAATTGAACAGTACAAGTACAATACAACGAAATGCATCCAAACAAAAGTGCAAAAAGAGCAGTGAAAACCTTTTGTGCAAAAAATGTTGTGCAGGGCAGTTTGTCAGTGTACGGATGCTCCAATGTATGAGCCTATAAATGAAGCACAGTGTATGGATGTGCAAATAGCATAGGTAAGCAACTGCTAATGTGCAGTTGGCAGTACAAATGTGGTGCCGGCTGGAGGTTTGCACTCTTATGTCATTTGTAATAATCTCATTTTTTTTTATATACTTGTATGTGTTCCCGTGGCCAAAAGATTTGAGAATGACACAAATATGAATTTTCACAAAGTCTGCAGCCTCAGTTTTTATGATGGCAATTTCCATAAACTCCATAATGTCATGAAGAGTGATCAGATGAATTGCAATTAATTGCAAAGTCCGTCTTTGCCATGAAAACGAACTTGATCCCCCCAAAAAACGTTTCCACTGAATTTCAGCAGTGCCACAAAAGTACCAGCTGACATCTTGTCAGGGATCCTCTCATTACCACAGATGAGTGTTTACAAGAACATGGCTGGAGATCACTCTCTCATGCTGATTGAGTTAGAATAACAGACTGGAAGCTTTAAAAGGAGGGTGGGGCTTGAAATCATTGTTCTGTTAACCATGGTTACCTGCAAGATAACACGTGTGGTCATCATTGCTTTGCACAAAAAGGGTTTCACAGAACCCTAAATCTACCATTTCTCAGAACATCAAGAACTTCAAGAAGAGAGGTTCAATTGTTTTCAACAAGGCTTTAGGGCACCAAAGAAAGTCCAGCAAGCGCCAGGACCGTCTCTTAAAGTTGATTCAGTTGTGGGACCGTGCACCACCAGTGCAGAGCTTGCTCAGGAATGCAGCAGGCAGGTGTGAGTGCATCTGCACGCACAGTGAGGCAAAGACTTTGAGGATGGCCTGGTGTATAGAAGGGCAGCAAAGAAGCCACTTCTCTCCTTGAAAAACATCAGGGTCAGACTGATATTTTGCAAAATGTACAGGGATTGGACTGCTGAGGTCTGGGGTAAAGTCATTTTCTCTGATGAATTCCTTTTCTGATTGTTTGGGGCATTCGTAAAACGCTTGTCCGGAGAAAATGTGAGCGCTACCATCAGACCTCTGACATGCCATAAGTAAAGCATCCTGAGAAAATTCGTGTGGGGTTGCTTCTCAGCCAAGGGATTGGGCTCACTCACAATTTTGCCTAAGAACAAGACCATGAATAAAGAATGATACCAAAACATCCTCCACGAGCAATTTCTCCCAACTATCCAAGAACAATTTGGTGACGAACAATGCTTTTTCCAGCATGATGGATCACCTTGCCATAAGGCAAAAGTGGCTCGGGGAACAAAACATAGACATTTTGGGTCCATGGCCAGAACTCCCCAGACCTTAATCCCATCAAGAATTTGTGGTCAATCCTCAAGAGATGGGTGGACAAACAAAAACCCACATATTCTGACAAACTCCAAGCATTGATTATGCAAGAATGGGCAGTGTCACGAGGTAGCCAGGAGAAGGGACACATTTGCAGAGTCTTTGTAGTATCCATATTTATTTAAAGGTTTTAAATGGAAACTTACTTGGATATTGAAAACAACAAAAAAACAAGAACGGTTTAACTGGCCGGAACAGAGGCATATAGCACAAACAATAATCCACAATGAGTGGGCAAAAACATGGACCTGAAGTAGGCTCCCCAATTAGAGACAACAGACAACAGCTGTCTCTAACTGGGGAGCCCAAACATCACCATAGAGATGCCTAGAGGCACCTCTATGTGGCATGCCCTGGCTGTAAGCCCCGGGCACACAGCCAGAACGTGACAGGCAGCCATCAGTCAGGATGTGGCCCAGAGGTTAATTAACCGCATGCCTGGGCGAATTACAGAGGTCTTGTAGAAGTGTCAACACTGCAAATATTGACTCTTGTCATTGTCTTTCTTACAGGAGGAGAAAGATGGAGAACCTCCTAAAGACACTCTGGATGACCTCTTTCCCAATGAGGAGGAGGACAACAGTCAAGGAAGTAAGGGGTTCCGCCTACATCCCACCACATCCTGCATCTTTTTATGCTCTATGATTATTATATATTATTTTAATGTTCATTGATTTGTTAAGTTAATGTAAAGCCTGTAGTCACCTGTACAGCAAACGGTCTTCAAATGTTAATATTCCCTGGGATTACAGACTTAAAATAAATCCTAATCTGCCCATCTTCTGCCAAATTGTGAGCCTGGAGAACTAACCTGCATGTCTCTTGGTGGTCTTTTTAAGTGCCACATCAGCATAACAGCGCAGCAGTAGCTGCAGCTCAGCAGGGTGGTTATGAAATCCCGGCCCGCCTAAGAACACTCCACAACCTGGTGATCCAGTATGCTTCCCAGGGCAGGTATGAGGTGGCAGTGCCCCTCTGCAAGCAGGCTCTGGAGGACCTGGAGAAGACATCCGGACACGATCACCCTGATGTTGCCACCATGCTCAACATCCTGGCCCTGGTGTACAGGTGTTTGGTTTTGTCTTTGACTGTAAACAATATTACCCCTCTTGCTGAAGCCATGTTATCATACTTATGTACTGCTGGGTGGTCTGGCTTCTTAAGTCACCACCTCTGTCTGGCCCACTACTATTCAAGCATTCTCTCTTGACTGATGTTTCCATTATCTCTCCACTTTCAAATAAAACATAACATCCTCCAAATATACCAACGTTCAAAAGTTTGGGGTCACTTAGACATGTCCTTGAAAGAAGCGCTTTATGTCGATTAAATTAACACAACAAAATGATCTAAAAGACAATGTAGACATCGATGATTTAGGTAGGGGTGTCGTGATTATGACATTTTAGTTTAATTTTAATTGATGCACAAATAATTGTGATTGACAATGTAATTGTCAATAGTATTAATTGTATGAAACTATTATGGTGTAAGCCTAATAATATTGTAAAATCACACATGGTGGATCCGGAGACGAATGTTCAGATTTGTGATGTTTGCCCTTTTGAACGCCACCTTTTTGGAGCAGATCTGGCAATTTGCCTCCTACAAGTTATTGTGCTCCTCTCAAAATGGCCCCAGAGTGGTGGCTTTGGAAATACCACTAAATCAACATTGTTTACGATTGCTGTTCACTAAATGCAACCGCAAAGCAATGAAAATAAAATTTTGCTGCGCCCCGTGACATTTTACTTGTGTCACGTTGTGTCACGTTGTGTCAACGTTGTGTCAACGTTTAATATGCAAAGGGACATCATATATTTCTATTCATACATTTTAATGTGCATTATCTTATTAGAAAATATGGTTGCAAATGACAGAATTTGACTATCAATGTTAGTAAAAATATTGTACACACCCTTGTTTTTTTTCTTTTGTCGAAATTACATTATTGTGCATATCATAACAATTCTAAGATAGGTTTAAAAATATCGAAATTAAGAAAAGAAAAAATGTAAATGATCTGCACCTATAACTTTCCGCAAAGCTGTCAAACACTCTTCTCTTCTCATGCTATTTTTTGAGAAGTTGCTAACATTGGCCTAAAACCCTTATTCAGATTGGATACGTATGATTACCTTAACAACTTGATAGCTAGAATGCTAGAGGTTTACAAGGATGTAATTGCTGCAAACGTAGGATTCTTGACAAAAGCAGTTTAAAGGACACAATTATAATCGCAATTATTATTATTTATTTTCTTAAGTGACCCCGTAACTTTTGAACAGTAGTCTACATTTTAAAAGAAATTGTTATTATGCTTTCATCATTATGCTGTAACAACTGTAACATTATTAGTAATGTAATGGTATTTACAGATTGTTTCCCCTCATTTGTAGTTAAATCAAGGTGGTATCCATTGATACTTTAATATATTTTTTTAACTTTTTTTTGCAGGGACCAAAACAAATACAAGGAGGCAGCTCATTTGCTCAATGATGCATTGTCTATCCGTGAGAAAACTCTTGGGAAAGACCACCCTGCGGTGAGCCAGTCTACTGGGTTGGAGCATTCTTTTCTGATACTAGATAAAAGGGACATTTCTGTTCATCAGTTAATCTTTATTCATATTTTGGGGTTTACGGGGATACACAGCACCAGTCACCTACTCATTTAAAGGTATTTCTTTATTTTGACTATTTTCCACATTGTGCAATTAAAATGATTTAAAAAAACTTTTAAATAACAAGTATGGAATCATGTAATAACCAAGAAAGTGCTAAACAGATAAAATACTTTTCATATTATAACTCCCACCTTCTGCCTCAATGAAATGTTTTGCATTCTCTACATCTTAATGAGTTAGTCATCTGGAATGCATTCAAGTGAACAAGTTTGTTTGGAATTTCCTTTTTAAAGCGTTTTAGCCAATCTGTTGTTAAGGTAGGTTTGGTATACTAAAGACCATAATTCTGTCTGTACAGTAGTAGTTCTTATTATGGGAAAAACAGCTCAAAGAAAGGAAAAGGGCAGTCCACAATGTTTAAGACAGGAATGTCAGTCAATCCAGCTATTTGTCAAGAATTTTGAAAATGTCTTTAGTAGTAAAGAATCAGGGCCAATATGAACCAATCTCTCATGAGGACAACCACAGGTTAGATAGACCTAGAGCAGGGCTGCCCAACCCTTTTCCTGGAGATCAACTCTAATGTCGGTTTTCTTTCCAACTTTATTTTAGCACACCTGATTCTAATAATTAGCTGGATGAAAAGCTTAATCAGTTACTCACAAATGGGGTTGAAGAGAAAACCTACAGGGCAGTAGATCTTCAGGAACAGAGTTGGGCAGCCCTGACCTAGAGTAAATATAATGTTACCAATAGCAAGGGACTTGCTTGGGGCAACAAACAGGCTGTGTAAGGACTATTTGAACAAAAAGGAGGGTGATGGTCTCCACCCGACTTCAACCCCATTGAGATGGTTTGGGATTAGTTGGACAGCAGAGTGAAGGAAAAGCAGCTAGCTTGTGCTCAATATATTCCTTCAAGACTGTTGGAAAATCATTCCAGTTGACTGCCACATTAAGCTGGTTGAGAGAATGCCAAGTGTGTGCAAAGCTTTTGTCAAGGCAAGAGATGGCTAAAAATCTAAAATTAATTATGATTTGTTTCAAATATTTTTTGGGTTAATGCGTGATTCTATATGAGTTATTAATGTGTTTTACTCTACTCACTTATTCTATGTGGAATATAGAAAAAAAATTAAGAAATGAGCAGGTGTTTTGACAGGTACTGTAAGTTGGGGCAAGTCAATTTGGAACTGCTTTAAGGGCCTCCATGGCTGTATAATCATAAAGCATGTGGGCCATTAATGCATTACAGGACCATTACACTACCTTGAAATAAGTTCCAAGTTGCATCAGCAATTTGGCAGGAAAGGCCTTATGTAAGTAAAATAGCATAGCTAGTCCGCATAGTTTGCATATAAAATGGGCGGTGGCTATTATGCAGTAGATTGTTGTTGATGATAACATGAACATATTGTTTTGTTATTTGTGAAGAAAATTATTATGTTAACATAATGTGACATACACATGCAAACAATAGACTAGGCTACTTGTTCTAGGGAAATGAAGAGATTTCCCATACATAATTAAGAATAGCATATTTCACCAATTGTTGTCCTTGGCATTCCCATTATTTTGGCCCAGTTTCATTTACAGTTTCTCACAAAAGTGAGTACACCCCTCACATTTGTGTAAATATTTGATTATATCTTTTCATGTGACCGCAATAAAGTCATGGCACTTTGCTGCAATGTAAATTAGTGAGGTTGCAGCTTGTATAACAGTGTATATTTGCTGTGCCCTCACAATAACTCAACACACAGTCATAAATGTCTACACCGCTGGCAACAAAAGTGGGTACACCCCAATTGAAAATGTCAGAATTATGCCCAACGTGTCAATATTTTGTGTGGCCACCATTATTTTCCAATACTGCCTGAACCACTGCCTGGAGTTCACCAGAGCTTCACAGGTTGCCACTGGAGTCGCCTTCCACTACTCCATGACGACATCACAGAGCCCCCACCCCTTCAACCTTTTCAGCAATGCTGGCAGCACTCATACATCTGTTTCCCAAAGCCAACCTCTGGATATGGCGCTGAGCACGTTCACTCAACTTCTTTGGTCACCATGGCCTGTTCTGAGTGGACCCTGTCCTGTTAAACCGCTGTTTGGTCTTGGCCTCCATGCTGCAGCTCAGTTTCAGGGTCTTGGCATCTTCATGTTGAGCAACAATTATTTTCTTCAGAGTTCTTTGCCATGTGGTGTCATTTTGAACTTCCATTGACCAGTATGAGCGTGAGAGCGACAACACCAATTTAACACATCTGCTCCCCATTCACACCTGTAACCTTGTAACACTAACCAGACTCCGGGGAGGGACAATGGCTAATTGGGCCCAATTCTGACATTTTCACTTATTGTGGAAAGCAAATTTACACTGTTATACAAGCTGTACACTCACTACTTTACATTGTAGCAAAGTGTCATGTCTTCAGTGTTGTCACATGAAAAGATATAATCAAATATTTGATTAAAACAATATGATAAAACCTGCTTAATAGTCTTTTGTCCTCAGGTTGCAGCGACACTGAACAATCTGGCAGTGTTGTTTGGCAAGAGGGGGAAATACAAGGAAGCTGAGCCACTTTGCAAGAGAGCTCTGGAAATAAGAGAGAAGGTAGGCCCCAGAGCATTACATACAATCAGTTCCATCACTTTGATAAAGTGTTTTTAAAAAAATATATATATTTTGAAAGAAGAATTCACATTTTCATCTTGAGTTTGAGTAATGAAGGGACATTTTTATTAAAAAGAACATGAGATCATTACAAAAATAACTAACCAAATGTACACAGATTTCTTGTTAATGTTTTCGTTCGACTATGTTAAACAGATCTTGTTTTTATCGTATTGAACCTAATTTTCCAGAGTGTTAAAGCATCATCCAGGAGATTATTTTGGTCAAAGTTCAAATTTATGTGAGATTCATTTATTTGGCCAGTTTAATGCACTAGCCATACACTGGTGTCTAATAAAACATATTTCCAAAATGTAATATGCAGCTGGATTTTTTTCCAAATGTAATATATTGCTCCATATCTGTATGTATTTTTCCTTCAAAGTAGTTAAAATGCTGTTTCACTCGAACAAGTAATAAACATTATTGGCAGATGTTTTTTTATTATTTATCACTTTATTACCATTGCCAGTTCAGACAGAAAATTGATGCCGGGGAATGCTCCTATCACAATATCAGATTTCATCATATTTAATCGTCAGGTTACTCAGTCTGATGTGCACTGATATGCTTGTAAGGCTGGTAGAGGCATACCCAGGAAGACAGAAAGCTGTCATCGATGCCAATGAACTGAATAAACGGTCTGAATTCTTATGTATATCAGATTTTTCCTCTTTCTTTATCTTTCTAAAAACATGTTTTGCTTTGTCGTTATAGGACATGCGTTTAGATTGACGTAAAACCGTATGTCTAACACACCAACATCTGGAGAAAGTTAAAGGGTCTGGATACTTCATAAAGGCACTGTTTGTGATTGGTTGTAAGATATTAGAGCTGTTTGCCTCCTCTTCTCCTAGGGCCATAGTTGAATGTAAACAGCATCACAACCATTACAGTGGAGCTGAGTATTTGTCTAAAACCTGGAGTCAGACAAATACCTTATGTTCAAGTACAATTACAGAACACAGTTCAAAGAACCGGTTTCTAAAAATATATTAGGATCTCGGTTGTAGGATTTTGACTCAAAGACTAAATTCCTCCCAGTGATTCGACATTGTAATTTTAAGTGTTGAATTCTCTCTGTCATTATATTTGCAAAGTGAGTGCTAGAAATGTGTAAACTGGCGTGTCAGCAACTTTAACAGTCATCCTTTTTAGATTTTGTTTTTTTCATACAATATTTTTTAGTATTTATATTAATTGATGGTATTTATGTCATCTGTACCAAGGGTGCCAATAACTATGGACCTCACCATAGACTGCCATTGAAATGTAATACATTGTATATATTGAAACTGAATATACTCAAAAGCAGCAATGTGGGACTGCAAGGAACTTCAAATTCCTCACCTGTTGGTCTTTTTTTGGCATGATGGGACAATGTGAGTTCATATTATGCAGTAATTATGTTTTATTGCTTTTATATCCAAGGATTGTATAGTAATATTGTTTTTTCTGACAACGCTTTTGGTCCTTTTAACTTAGCAATAAAACAATCTTGTATCATATACACAAGTTACACATCTCCAGAAATGTTCTTAAGATGACTTTCTACCTCTCCTATAGGTGCTGGGTAAGGACCACCCTGATGTGGCAAAGCAGCTGAACAACCTGGCCTTGCTTTGCCAGAACCAGGGCAAGTATGAAGAAGTGGAATACTATTACTGCCGTGCGCTGGAGATCTATGAGCGCAGGCTGGGCCCAGATGACCCCAATGTGGCCAAGACCAAGAACAACCTGGTAAGGAGAGTGTCTGACCTGAATTCCTGCTTTGAACATACAACTACTCCGGGATGAGCCACCTTGTGCCTAGTGGATTTCTTCATTCATCTGACCCCAATTGCACTGACATTCCAACACCTGGTGTTCCAGGTCCAAATCAGATGGCACAATCAAAATGAATAACATAAATCAAAGTTGCCCATCAATGCCATAGTTATTTGTTCTTGTTTTGTTGTTTTTATTTTGTATTATTGATGGATTAAGCACGATGACTCAAGGATGAAAATGCATGTTTTTTTAGATTATTCGCTGTAATGGAGCATGCTATGTGTAGATTGCCAGACTTCCAATGATATGCTTTCTGCATATGACAATTTGTAGTTCTCAGGCGAAACATCAGAACCTTTTCTTTTGTCTCACAGGCTTCATGTTACTTGAAGCAAGGGAAGTACAAGGAGGCAGAGATTCTTTACAAAGAGATCCTCACCTGTGCTCATGAGAAGGAGTTTGGATCCGTGGATGGTGAGCAAACTAGTCCAAAACTCGAAAGATCCACAACAAACACTTGGGGATAGTTGTAACTCTCTCAAGTTTTGTAAATGTATGCCAAGTCTACTCCATGATACAGCATGTTTGGTTGCTTTCAAAAAACAAAAGACAACTGAGTCAATATCAATGGGAACCAAAAACCCATTTGTGAGTGTTTTGTTTCTAGAAGGAAAGGAACACTTGACTGTACTGACCATAGCTATTAATTAAGTCTGTGTTAATGATATTGTTAAACTGTTGTTTTTATGTCTGCTAGCAAACTAGCTTTGATATTGTTAATGACAACAGTTAGCAGGTCAATTTAAAGTTTACGGTTCTAGTTGGTTCAGCCAGTTATAGAGTAGTGCCAGCTACATCAGACTGAATCAAGAGCTTTTTAAACAATGCATTACATGTTTGAAAGCAACTGGTAGTATTGGTGACAAAGAAATTATTGATTGAAGGTAAACATGTAAAGTTTGTAAAATCCCATTCGCACACAGCCATTTTGACAATGCCATGAAGTTTTATGCAGTCCTTTTTTTATGCATGACAGGAGAGTGTAGGGAATTGCAGAAACAAAGCTAAATGATTTTCTGCTCAGCTCCTGATTCGTATTTATGGTGCCAGTAATGTGCAGGTGGCAGAAGCCTTTCGAACGCAATATGTTGTACTCTTCTTTGACTTTAAGGTCCTGATGCAGGCCGCTCATTGGGGGGAACCTATCAAAGTGTCGTAGTCTAGCTAGTTGACATTGCTGAATGGAGAAAATCAACCTTTGGCTGGCCCTCAAAAAGAAAAGTTAAATCATTCATGCAAACTTAATTGTTGCTTGTTCAAAATGCATCGATACTCTTCGGAGGACAATAACAATATATATTAATTGTTTACTTAAAAAAAAAAAGAAACTACAAAAGTATGTAATAATACATGTTTATTCATGCCTAGAAAATATTACTATACTTGTTATGAAGCCAGTGCTCCATAAGCCACTAGTAGCATATTTATAAGATATTAAACCAGTGCCTCGTTTGCCACTTTACAGTGGAACATTCGCCAAAAGCAACAAGGCTGTAAACGTATACGTTAACCATTTATGCACTAGCGAAAGCCAATCAGTGTTCTTCATTCTTGTATAAATAGCTAGCTAGGTACTAGTTAAGATCGACCCGTACGGTAAAACATTCTATGAATGTTATCCAACACAAGCCTCAAACGCTGGGCAAAGTCTCTGAATGGACATTGGTAAATGCCTTTCTCAGATGTCCTGTTTGTGTGAATGATCAAAGTGCCATGAAAGCACAGACAGTGGGCTCTAAAGATATTTATGTCTTGTTTGTGAGTGTGGGCATGATTTTTTTTTCAAGATAATGTTTGTTTTGTGTTCATTGATCTTATGTAATAGTACATACATCTTGTTCTGTTTCATTATTACTATTAAGTAATAGCACTAAATTTAGGTTTCACTGTATATTTTGGTTCTTTTGCTCTCCTGTCAACAAATCACTTCTTATTTCATTACCCTTTTTTAGTTATCCCTGCTTAATGACATGACATGAGGTTTTGTAATTCTTTTGAATAGATCTCATAAGATATATGACCACACAATCTTTTTCTGGATCTTATGTCCAAGGATCCGGAACTTACCAAACCTAAGCATGTATGAATCAGTGTTCGCAACTAGATTATTCTGTTATCTGGCCAAAACCCAATCATGTGAGCCTTTGGGCAAAATACATGGGTATGCTTCAGTTTAACCAGATCAGTTCCATCATTCATTCATCCTAAATCGTTTATAGAGATTATTTATACTTTGCAGTATGAATGGTAAAACCTGATGAATTGGCTCTGTTGTTTCTGTCTTCCCACTGATTACAACATACTATTATGTGATCTTGCAGACATTTACTTCAACTTTGATCCAACTTTATTTAATCATCATTTACTAGAGTTGCCTATACTCTACAAGTGAAGCGTAGATTGTGCATATATATGCGCAGAAGCTTCATGAAGCTCCAGAGCTTTTGGCCCTATGTTTGGCTGTTTTAAAGCTTTTATTTAGTAAGTGGTTCCACTTCATTAACAGTGTTATTTAGCCCCTTCCATGTCAGCAATGTTTTTAAGGAAGCTACTACATCCTCCTTAAGTGTGTCTTTCCATTTTGTTTGTAATTTCCTGCTGACTTTGTTGTTTGCATTTTACACAATTTTCTGTTGATTTTGATTGGAATGATTTTGGCATCAGACAATTAAATGCACTCCATTGTATGTATCTTTTGATTCATAATGCATCTCACGGAATTTGAACATTTCTATTCATTTTGATTTTGTGTTTATAATTTGTACACAGAGTGCCTTTCATGCTTTATTTCCTTTTCCATATTCTGAATAAATTTGAGACGTCATTTTGAACTTGTCTCTTTTTTCCATATAATGCACAGTTTAATAGGCAAATTGTTATCAATTTATTGAAGGGGAGGGGATTATTTTAAAGAATGGAAGTTTAGTCAAAGTTACAACTGTACAAATACCATTTCTATTTGACAGTCAGGGAAGGACACACCTGGATTTAAATAAACACTGACTGAAATATTTTTGGTTGATAGAGTACATTTCTGGTTTTTGTTTTACCGTTGTTTCAACAAATATCAAACCATTAATAACTTTTGCGAGAGTTTCAATGGGATCTTATTTCACAAAAGCCAGAAAAAAAGGTCTGCACGTTACAGGTGTCTACGTCTGTATCCTGCCATGGGTTTAACATCTGTTACTCGTCTGGGATGTTATTGCTAGCACACAGCACTCCTTTCTTTTTCTCCTCTGTGTCCCTGCAGCTGAGAACAAGCCCATCTGGATGCATGCAGAGGAGCGTGAGGAAAGCAAGGTGACTGTCAACTTTGTGTTTGTGTTAAAGAGCAGGGCGTCAACAGGTACGTGGTAGGGGTGCCCATTTAGATCAAAATAGTTATTTGTCCTGGTTGTAAAATATGCTTTGTCATACGGGGACTCAGCGCTATGACACCATATGCAAGTTGAGCCAATACAACTATAAGCACAAGGTAAGGTGTGCGCCTCGGCAATGGCGGGCAGATTTAAATATCATAAGCTTTCCCATAGGTTTTTTATTCTGTTGTGAAATTTTTTGTGCACCTCTATCCTTCTCTATTGTCATTTCAGCAGAGCAAAGAAGGCTACGGAGATTATGGCGGGTGGTATAAAAACTGCAAGGTGACCAGGTAAGTAGAGTACACTTGGACTGGAAATCACTACCCACGACAAGGTCTTTATTCACTTCTGAGGGATTTTGAATTGGGTTTGATGCTTGTGTCGCTCAGCCCCACTGTCAACACCACGCTTCGTAATCTGGGAGCTCTGTACCGCCGGCAAGGCAAAATTGAGGCCGCAGAGACTCTGGAGGAGTGTGCGTTAAGGTCCCGAAAACAGGTCAGTTTCTGTCACACTCTTTAATACCTTACGTTTTACGCAGCCACAATCTTAATTCCTCTGATTAATACACCCACATAAACATGCCTGAACAAAAATGACAAAAGAGCAAACATAAAGTCCTAAAATAAAAGTGTGTTCAGGGAGTGGTGGAGGTTCAGAAGGATGGTGACAGGAGGAGGAGCAGAGAGAGCCTGAGCAGCGTCAAATACGAGAGTGCCTCTGAGGCAGGGGAAGATGGCAGTGTGGAATGGAACGGGGTAAGTGCACTACACACGCATTCACACACCCTGTAGCGCTCGATTTTTGTTCATTAGAAAGACATGTTTTCTTTAAATCACAAATATTCTGTGTAATATTCTGTACCCACATCTTGGATTATAGTTGGATTAATGTGGAAAGGATTTCAAGCAGGGTTCAAATTGATTTTCTACTGGTGATGGTTGCACACTGCATTGGCGGATGACTAGACTGCCCAGATGGGCCTAGATTCCCTGTGAATTTGTAATCATTAGTCAGCTTAGTAATAATGCGCACAGTGCTGAGTAGCACTGAAAATGTGCTGTCTTTTCTAAACCTTTTCCAATGATCACCTTGATGTAATTGTCAATCTTTTGTGACCTTATACTCCATTCAATCTGCATCACAGTAGTTTAAAGTTACAGCATAATTGAAATGCTGCAGTCATGGAATCAAAATGTAACTTTTTTAATTCTGGTTATGCTACACTTTAGAGTTTGGAGAATCCTATTACATATAGTTTCTTATTAAATGAAAATGTACTGTCATGTTGGATATTGGTGTGACAAAAATTATGTTTTACGTAATTCCTCTTTAGGTGGGTTAACCTCATATTTTTCTAAGCTTTCTCTCTTATTTCTCTATCTTTTTACTCTTTATTTTTCCTCTACCTTTTTCGGTTCACTTTCTCTCTTCTCACTAATTTCTTCTTCTTTATTAGGCCTAAATCAGCAGGATAACCTTCCTTGACACCACTCTCCTCAACCAATCAAATCAACCAATCAAGTCACTGCAGTCGATTCAAAATGGATGCCCCCTTGTCATTTCCTCCATGAGAAGCCTCTTCTTATCTCTGATTAAGGACACCTCCTTCCTGCCCACTTTCAATTCCGTCCCAAGACTAATTTATCCTTACACAATCACTGCTTATTCCCCTCATCTATCTCAGATCCCCATATGTTATCATGATCCATCGTCTATCTTTCTCTCGCCATCCCTCCCCCGCTTTGTCTCAATCACTTGGTAAATTTTAGGGATTTAATGGTACATATTCTAACCAAACCTCAGTATGGAACTGCTCGGTTTGGTCTGCTTTGTGAAAACTTTGGCACCAACGTTTCTTTAAAAATGCAAACAAAACCTAAATTATTACTTTTATTTGTAATTAATGTATATTTTTATGTTTAAATGATCACAGTACAAACTGAGCCTCCAGTAACATGGTTTCGTAGAAATACGTGTACCATTACATCCATAAGATGATAAGATAATATTCCGCTCTTATCAGTGTGTATAAGAATTTGGCTGTTTGCTTTTCCCTATCTCTTGCTTGTATGCAACTATAATATGATATTTGTAACGGCATTAATGATTATTGAAGCTACCAAATTATACTAAATTTGTATCCTGTTAGAATTGTATTGTAATGCTAAAAACTATTTACCAGTGCGAGCAACTAGCTACAGTGTTTTTATATATTTTTTTCTGGTATGAGACCAGTATTTTACTACCTAGGTGCCTTTTTTTATTTTAGATCATTTTGTTAACTTGCATCATATTTTCGCTGTGACCATCACTCTTCTAAAATATCTTTGAGTACCTTTATGTTACATGGGAACCTATATAGGAAATGTAAGAGAAATATATATATATACCTATATACCTGACATATTATAATGATTCTTGGTCATGTTACTACATTCAATCACCTTCTGAGTTTACATATCAATTATTTAAGTGTTTTATTGATGATTCAGATCATGCATCTACACTTTTTTTATTCCTCTCATTGTATGTTTACAGGCATGTGGCTGTAAGACGATGTTCATTATTTCTAGCTGCTACTATTGTAATGTAACCACATTATTAGGACTGAGTGGTGGTGTCAGTGCCTATCGCATTGACTTTAAAGAGAAATCACTTGCTAGTTCACTGTCAGATATTTGGATTTTTATTTTAATGGCATTGTGTAACTTGCTTCTCGAAAGCCATAGCTTAAAGAAATATATTGAACTACCCATTGAAAATTGTTACACATGAGAGACACAGGAACCCAGCTGTTAGTGGACAGTGCAGCACAAACTGTTTGCTTTTGATTTGACATTGTATTGTTTACGCTTCTGAGTGACATTTTGCAGGTCTGTTATTTCTTTTAAGCTCGATGGTCTGGTGTTGTTCCTCCCACAGCTCTCCCTTTTAGTTCCACTTCTCTTAAATTCCTGTTTCTTAAAAGCCTGCTTTACTTTCCCATGACATACGGAAGCCAGCGTATGTAAGTCTTGGACACCTCTATTAACAGCCATGGCACGTGAAACAAATGTCAGCTATCTTGTCAGCCAACAACCTAGCTACCTTGTGAACTTGCTGACTGTTCATTAGATACGTGTTATACATTGACAGATTTTAGGGATAACTTTGAAAGCATAAGATTAGGGATTTATTTGATGTGATCATATTGTGAGGCCATGCTGAACAACAGTGTTAACTGAACACCAAATGTTTTCAAATAACACTGTAGTTTAAACTGTGCTCACTGATTTCCCCAATTTCAGTCAGTAGTTTAATTATGAAGAAGGGAACAATGTATTTTAGCGTGAACATTTATAGTAGTGACTAACCCTCTAGCAAGTCAGTCTTTTAAGTATTAGCTAACACCACCAAATAGAAATGACCTGTATGCAATGTACGTCCCTACTCTTGAAGACACTTTGACCTTGTGTAACTCTTTTACAATCAGGTATATACTTGATTACATTATTGTGCGTTTACAGATTTTGGTTTATAAAAATGTGCATGTGCGAATTCAGAACATATGCACTACTATGAAATTATACTTTAAAATAGTTGAAGCATAGCTGTTGTATAGGTAGAAGTAGCCACAGTATTGTAACCATGTGAAAATGCAATTGCCATGTATCTATGTGACATTTAGCTATGTCCTTGTAAAGACGCTTCACTAATGTTGCTAACCTTTTTCTGAAAAGCTTGCCAATTCTGATACTTAGTGAAGCATTGAACTATATCACACTTGTTTTTTGTCAGCCTTACTGTAAAACGCTGTGTTGTCAAGTTAGCGATAATCCTGTCCTGGTGTTGTGTATGCACACCAACTTCGCTTTGTTCCATTGTTACGGATGTGTCTCTTAACCTCGTTTGACACTGACTGAACAATAAAGACTCATTTTGAGCACCTGCTTTTCTTGGGCTGGTTGCTTGTGTGCACCGACGTCAGGGAATAGCGCCCATTCAGGAGGCACTCTCCCTCACTCACCCGAACCCATCCCGATTGACCTAGTTTTCTACATGAAAGCTCTGGAACATGTTGGCTATAGTGCCACACTAAATTATAGTACCTTATTCCAAAGCATTGGATTCATTTAGATTTACCTCCTTGTACCTGAATTTTACACTCTTACCCCTTCTCCTTATCATGAACTGATCCTAACTTGTATTCAGACTTCCCTCTAAATTGGAATAACACATTTATGTGAAGAGTATGGTAGAAATGTCCTCTTGCTCTGCTACACCAATCCAGTGTGTTTACATGCTTGAGGGGGGGAGTTAATGAGTAGCACTCTGCGTAGAAAGGTGGAGACATGAAAATTGGATTAAAACATACATTTGTGATTAGGTCACATTCATAAATCATAAATCACCTTAGATCATGAGTGTTTATCTAGGAATATATCTTCACCATGGCTATGTTATCATATTCATTATTATTTAAGACAAACCTGAGCTTGTATCGGTGCACTTTGTTAGATACAGACTGGTCAGAGTGTACAGCCACATGACACAAATTAATTTTATTAAGTATGCTGCCTTAGTTTTTATGATTTGCATGTACTCCAAAATGTCATGGAGAGTGATCAGATTAATTGCAAAGTCGCTATTTGCCATGAATATTAACTAATTCCCCAAAAAGCATTTCCACTGCATTTCAGCCCATGACACAAAAGGATCAGCTGACATCATGTCAGTGATCCTCTTAACGCAGGTTAGAGTGTTGACGAGGAAAAGGCTGGAGATCACTCTGTCATGCTGATTGAGTTATAATAACAGACTGGAAGCTTTAAAAGGAGGGAGGAGCTTAAAATTATTGTTATTCTTCTGTTGACCATGGTTACCTGCAGGAAAACACATGCAGTCATATTGCTTTGCACACAAAAAGGCTTCAAAGGCAAGGATATTGCGAGTAAGATTGCACCTAAATCTACCATTTATCGGATCATCAAGAACGTCAAGAAGAGAGGTTCAATTGTTGTGAAGAAGGCTTCAGGGCACCCAAGAAAGACCAGCATGGCCAAGAAAATACCCAGACCTTAATCCTGTTGAGATTTTGTGGTCAATCTTCAAGAGGTGGGTGGACAAACAAAAACCCACATATTCTGACAAATTCCAAGCATTGATTATGCAAGAATGGGCTGCAATCAGTCAGGATGTGGTCCGGAAATTAATTGACAACATGCCAGGGTGAATTGCAGATGTCTTTAAGAAGAAGGGTCCACACTGCAAATATTTTCAACTTTTGGCAATGGCTGTATGTTGGAGCAATGTATTGTTAAGAGCCATGTTATTTGTTTTAGTCCTAATCCCTAATATTTTAGGACTGGGGTGTTTGCATTGGTGGAAGGGCATCTACATTTAATTTCTGATCCTTACAAATATTGAACTTACATGTTTTAGAGGATTTTAAATGTGAGATTTCTTTAAAATGCCTAGTAACCTGCATTGTAAGCCACAGTAGTCAAACCAACGCGCTACGAACAATACCATAAAAATAGAATGAATGAAGTAGACGTGGGTGTATAGCTGCATAAAGCAGGGAAGCTGGGGCTGTATCAGCACACTCTGGTGGTTTTATCCCTTTTTCTCCACAGCTTCGCAACCGCTTTGCTGTCACTTTGCCAAACTGGCCTGCTCTGCTGTCAAAGAAGATAATTGAACATTGCTGATTTGAAAAGCAAAACGTTTACATAGATCCACCTTTTGCTGGGGACATAAAAGTTCACTTTACAGTGAAATGTACTGCGTTGTATTAAAATCACAGACATCTCAAGTTTTTAATTCAGGTTTAGAGTACCTGTCCACCAAACCACTTGGCAGCAAATTTTATGTTAATTTCCCCACCACTAGCTGTGTGTTATGCAAGGCCTGGCCTGAACAAATTTGGATAAACCAAGTGAAACCCAATTTAAATGAGTTACACTTTAACCCATTCAAATGCCTAGCAAGGACGGAGCTTCAAATGTTAACTTAGTTTGAGGCAGTATTTTCAGAGGGCCACTGGTTCACCGGACAATGCTGATACTATTTTCTACTGTCAATTTAATGTCAAAACCTATTTACCTCAGTACAGTCTTAAAACTGAGGATTGGAATGGCTACATTAACTGAATCTTGTAAATACAGCACGCTAGTCCCAGAACAGAGTTATACTTACATTATCCTTGTTTTCTTAGATTTACTGCAATGTTGCAATCTAGCCTATGGAACGTACTACTCTTTAGAATATACTCTGCACTGGAGAGGCAACCCCAAGACAACCCCCAAAAAGGGTATGGTTTGCAGGTAGTGGCCACAGACAATTGTTCTCTTTTTATTCTTCCTGACTGATTTTTCACTAGTTTTCGCATTCTCTCATTTTGCTAGTGCCCTTGTCACTACTGGTAGCATGGGGCGGTACCTGCAGCCCATTCAGGTTGTCCAGCACCTCCAGGATGGCACATCCATACGTGCCGGCACAAGAAGGTTTGCTGTGTCTCTCAGTACAGTCTCACAAGTGTGGAGGGGATACCAGGAAATGGCTGTTACACAAGGAGAGCCGGACAGGGCCATAGAAGGTCATCAACCCTACAGCAGGATTGGTATCTGCTCCTTTGTGCGAGAAGGAACAGGAGGAGCACTGCCTGAGCCTTACAACATGAACTCTGTTGAGCTGCTGGTGTGCAAACTGTCAGATACCGACTCCCTAAGGGTGGCATGAGGGCCCGCCGTTCTCTAGTGGGACCTGTGCTCACAGCCCAGCACTGTGCAGCTCTATTGGCATTCACTAGAGAACACCAGGCAGGTCCATGACATCATCCAGCATGACCGGTTTGGCAGTGGGTCAGTGAAAGTCTGGGGAGGCATATCTTTGGAGGGTTGCCTTGCAAAACTACTTCACCATAACCTGCCTCCGTTGTTGTTCATAGATATTTTGGCAGTCTGTCCAACCCACCTGAAATCCAAGGACCATGTCAGCCCAAGACTTCCACACTCAGATTCTTCATCTGAAGGATCATATAAGACCATCAGTCGGGTCAGCGATTAAACTGGGTTCACGCAACCAATGAATTTCTGCACAAACTGTCAAAATCCACCTCAGGAAAGGTTTGTGGTTGACCGGTTTGCTGATGTCAATGGTGTGACAGACAACCCAACGGTGGCAGTGGGGTATGACATGGGTATGCATAACCTACTGCCAACAAACACATTGCACTTTATTTGTGGCAATTTGGGTTCTCAATGACAAACACATATTACGTGTCACCCACTGAGCATGTTAGGAAAGTTCTAGACATCATGGTTCAGTTTCCCGCAAAATCCAAGTACTTCACGTGGCAATAGAAGAGAATTGGGACAACCTTCCACAGGCCACAATCAATATTTGGATCTCTATGTGAAGATGTGTTGCGCGGCATGAGGCAAATGTTAGTCACACCAGATACTGATTGTTTTTGCGATACATAAAAATAGTAGTGTGCATCTGTGACCAACAGATACATTGTTATCTCAGTTATGTGAAATATAGATGGCCTTGTCAATTAATTTCAATTGATTGTATGTATTTTCTGTAAGAAACAGGTGATTAAACAAATTACTCTACATGTTAATGGGTTCAATTCTTACTTTCACTCTAGTATTACTAGTTTTACCCTAGTAATACTCTAGTATTTTTTAAGTCTAAAAAATACTGACCGGGATAAAATGTTACCAAATTGTGGACTTTTGTCATCTTGAAAACACGTGCGTTGGCTAGTTTAATATATTTTTGGGGTACACCCTTGAAACACCCTCCAGGCATTTGTTCCATGCCTGCAAAAAGCTGAAATCGGTTTTGTCTGACCAGAGATCTCGCAGGAATGGATTGGGAGAAGTATAGAACTGTCTGACATTGGTATTGTTTCAGGATGGCAGTGGGGCTCTGAGGAGAGCAGGATCGACGGGGAGAATCAGGGACGCCCTACGACGAAGCAGTGAGATGCTGGTGAAGAAACTACAGGGGACCAGACCCCTTGAGCCACGCGACCCCAAGTAAGAGAGAAAAACTCACATACAGTGATTACATTTTGCTGTCCTAAATGTAAGGTTTCAGTTTGAGTTAAACAGCAATTGTAATCATTTACACCATTTAATAAAATTAATTGAATTCTGCAATTTGGCACAACAGCATAAGTCACAGTTTTGCATACGTTTTACCATTAATGTTATTATGTAACTAATTAGTTAATTTATTAATTTTTATGTACACCTAACCACTTAATACAGTATAATCTTAATGCAGGGGTTTAAACCAAATCACCTAAAACTCGCCAAACATTTTTAGCAAAAGTATTAAAAATATATCACACACTGAATATTATTGTTCTTCGATTTGAATCCTAAAACTCAAATTGCTGATGAAGTGAACGCTGGTCCTGAAAGGTGTCAGAACACACAGTGCATTACCGTTTGTTGCGTATGGGGCTGTGTAGCCACAGACCAGTCAGTGCCCATGCTGACTCCCGTCCACTGTCGAAAGTGCCTACAATGGACACGTGAGAATCAGACCTGGACAATGGAAAGAAGGTGGCCTATTCTGATGAATCACGCTTTGTTTTATTTCACATCATGTGGATGGCCGGGTGCGTGGGTCGCTTACCTGGAGAACACCCATGTCACCAGGATGCACTATGGGAAGAAGGCAAGCCGACGGAGGCAGTGTGATGCTTTTTGCAATGTTCTGCTGGGAAACCTTGGGTTCTGCCATTCATGTGGATGTTACTTTGTAAGCATTGTTGCAGATCATGTACACCCTTTCATGGAAACGATATTCCCTGATGGCATTGGCCTCTTTCAGCAGGATAATGCGCCCTGCCACAAAGCAAAGATGTTTCAGGAATGGTTTGAGGAACACAACATCAAGTGAAAGCTGTTGACTTGGCCTCCAAATTCCCCAGATCTCATTTCAATCAAGCATCTGTAGGATGTGCTGGACAAATAAGTCTGATCATGGAGACCTAACCTCACAACTTACAGGACTTGAAGGATCTGCTGCTAACGTCTTGGCGCCAGATACCACAGCACACCTTCAGAGGTCGAGTGGAGTCCACGCCTCCATAGTCAGGGCTGTTTTGGCGGCAAAATGGGGACCTATACAATATTAGGCATGTGGTCATAATGTTATGGGTGATCGGTGTATTTTGTATCAATCTGTCTTTAAAGCCCCCCAAAAACAATGCTCCCTAGTGGACCCCTGGGATGGTTCCTGTATAATTCTAAAACATGAATTAAACAGAACAATTTATAAATATAAATAGTTCTAGTTAATAATTATTAGTTAAACTTGTTTTCAAAATATTTACAATAACACTGCACAATTATTCACTTGATGCTGGGGACACACGAGGTTTAACACAACTTAAATACACTGTGAATATGATTTCAGTTGTATAAGCTGAAGTAAAAGGTTCTAGAAATGTTCCATACTCACAAAAGGCAATAATTTTATTCAACTGATTTCCTTATATGGTCTGTTATTTAATCACATTTAAAATTGTTGCATGCAGCATATTATTATTTATTTTCTTAAGATATATTTTCTGGCATTTTTAATGCTTTATTCCACGGAGGGCCGAGTGTCTGCAGGTTTTCACTCTCACCTTGTACTTGATTGATTAATTATGTCACTGATTGGTTAGGTCTACCCTCATCTGGTTATTTAGGTCTGAACCTGGAACCAATTTACAGGAAAAAACTAAAACCTGCAGACACTCTGCCCTCCGTGGAACGGTTTGGAGACCCCTGCTTTACCGCAGGTAAAGAGGATCTTGAAAGAGCTTTGGGGCAGGACCCATGGTGAAGCAGTAAATTACACTTTTAATTTTTGTCTTTACAGATTATCTACAGAGAATATAGTAAAAATAAATAATACTACTAGTATTATTTCAAAATCATTTTTGATTAATCATTATTTCAAAAAATTATTTCAAAATCATCATAAAAGCTCAAAAAGTAATACAATGCAGTTGTAATATAGAAAATTATATTTGTGAAACCTTAAAAAAATATAATCTTTTGGACAAATTAAATTAATGTGTGATTTACCAGAGTTCTCTACAAGTGAAGGAGAGAAGAGAGCTTAGGAGAGCTTGAATTTGAGAATTAATGCAAATTTAAAAGACAAAAACAATTTCACAGATGCAATTTATGTCCCAATTTTCACTAATAAGAGCTGTTTGTTTACAAACTACCCATTAAGATTAGGGAAAGGTACAATCCGCAGCCACTCTTAGCCACGTTGTTTAAAATATTTAACTTTTAAGCTTGTGGTCTAAGGTGGTCCAACTTTCTGGTAGATTTTGGCCCACTAATATTTCAGTAAACAATTTGTTCAGTAATGGTTTAACAAAATCATATATATATATTTTTTTATGTATTTGACAAAATAAATAGATTATAATGTAAAAATGCAAACATGATACACCCTCCTTAGGTCCGGTATCTGTTACCTGGCCTCTAACACAAAACTCGCACACATTACCCAAATACACACAAGAGTGTTGAATCATTGAGCTTAACTTCTTAGACATTTTTCTCAGTCAACCTTTGACACAGCCCAGTAATTGCTGTTTTTATTTTCTGCAGTATGAAACGGGCTGCCTCTTTAAACTACTTGAACAAGAGCAGTGACGATGATGACTCCTTTCAGGTAACACACCCCCTAGTGGAAATGCTATTTATACTTTTTGCTCAGATTGCATTATGGCCTTAGCCAGCTGCTTGCCAGAGTTCACCCAGGAATAATATCTGTTCTACCTCCTACCACCACTATCTGTCTTCTGGAACAAGTTGGGTTATAAAGCTTAATCCTGTTGTATCTCTTTACAGAGTCCAGTAAGTGGCAGGAGGCTAACGCAGAGCAGGACCCTTAGTTCCAGTACTGTTGAGCTCTACAGTGATATGAGAAACTGAACACACACATACTTCCAATGGTTTTCCATATGATCTTGTTTCATTTAGATTTTTACCATTCTTAGCCTAAATTAAGTCTAATTCTTTATGTTCATAAATGACCTTGTCATATTTTAATTTGTCATCTTAGGAATTTAGCCTTTAGTGGAGAGCAAAATAAATTAACATTATTTAAAGTACTTCCATGTGTCAATATATAGTTATCATTCTAGTTTGTGTTAAATACTTTGGAACCAGGTTAAGGTTACTTGACACCTTTCTCATGGTCAGAGATCTAATGTTTTCCAGAGGTACAGTTGTGAAAAAATTAGGACCCCATGATATATTTTGTTTTGTTTTAAGAAATATGGGCAGATCAATATTTTATCTTCTTTCAAACAATATCATATCTATACATAAAGGTGATGTAATGGAACCAGAAACAATGACATTCTAAACCTGATCATTTATTTAACAAAGGATTTACAGAGATGCAATTTTCTACTGTGGAATAAATTAGGACACCCAATGCCCTCATAACTGATATTGCACCCTTTGGCTGAAATAATCTCAATACGACTTTCCTATGTCTACCAGTCTCGACATCGACTGGTAGAATGGTTTCCCCCTCCTCCATGCAGAATGTTTTCAGCTGTGTGATGTTTGAGGGGTTTCTTGCATGCACAGCCTGTTTCAAATCACCATTTCTATAGGATTAAGATCCAGGCTTAGACTTGACCATTCCAGAACTCCATTTTGCCACACATGTCTTCCCAGTCGATATCTGTAACCTAACGTTCCCCAGACCTGAGTCCAATTGAAATCCTCTGGAATGTTATGTATCGGTGCATCTGACACCACCAAGTATTGCCACAGACTGTGCAGGAGCTCACTGATGCCCTTATCCAGGTTTGGAAGGAGATCTCCCAGGACTCATCACATGCATGCCATGTGTTGCCGTGAGATGTTGCCCAAATGTTTTTTGAGCAGTGTATGTTTTACCAACTACAATGCTTGTTATTCAGGAATAATACTATATCCTGTTATTCAGGAATAATTTGCTTATTCTAGCCACTCTGCCATAAAGCCCTGACTGATGAAATGCAGCAGAGATTATTTGACTGGAGAGTCAGCTCTTGGTGGGCTCAAGCATCTTCTATTTCACATGTAGCTCACCCAGCTCCTGGGAACTTTCAATGCTTTTTTATTATCTTCCTCAGATATTTGCTGTGACAAACATCTCGGAGGTATACAAAGAGTACCTTGATCTTTTTTACTTGGTTTTTGTTCTGACATGCATGAAGCGTGAGACCTTCTGTAGACAGGTGTGTGCTCTTTCTATATCCTGTCCATTTAATTAAATTTGCCACAGATGGACTCTGATCCTCCAAAGTTTTAGAGACATCTCAAGGATGATTTAGGTACACAGGAGGAATCTGAGGTAATTTAGAAAATAATAATTTTATAACAATATACAACATAATGTGGATAAAGTGAAAGGCTCTGAATACTTTATTTTTACTACTTGTTATGAGCATTTCTAGGACTGAAGGAGGCACAGGTAAAAACAATATTGAAATGTCAATAAGCACACAGTAATTCATGTGATCTGCAGTACTTTAAAAATGTAATTAACATCACTAACATCATTACTTCACTAAGAATCTAAGCTTGAATCAAGTGCATTTTGTTCAAATAAGTAATCCTTTATGTAAGATTTATACATTATCCAGGATATCTTATGTTATAAAACTTTTTTGATTAACTTCTAAGTTAAAAGATTCATCTCATTCAGTAATTTCCACTGTCAGAAAATAAAACCTTAATAAAATGTCTGCTATGGTATTCCCTCATTGATTTTATCATGCTTTTAAACTTGCTGAATGGTGATTGGCTTGAAACAGTGGTACAGTGGGGAGAACAAGTATTTCATACACTGCCGATTTTGCAGGTTTTCCTACTTACAAAGCATGAGGTCTGTAATTTTATCATAAGTACACTTCAACTGTGAGAGACAGAATCTAAAACAAAAATCCAGAAAATCACATTGTATGATTTTTTTGTAAATAATTTGCATTTTATTGCATGACATAAGTATTTGATCACCTACCAACCAGTAAGAATTCAGGCTCTCACAGACCTGTTAGGTTTTCCACTCATTACCTGTATTAACTGCACCTGTTTAAACTCGTTACCTGTAGAAAAGACACTTGTCCACCTACTCAATCAAACAGACTTCAACCTCTCCACAATGGCCAAGACCAGAAAGCTGTGTAAGGACATTAGGGATAAAATTGTAGACCTGCACAAGGCTGGGATGGGCTACAGGACAATAGGCAAGCAGCTTGGTGAGAAGCAATAACTGTTGGCGCAATTATTAGAAAATGGAAGAAGTTCAAGATGACTGTCAATCTCCCTCAGTCTGGGGCTCCATGCAAGATTTCACCTCGTGGGGCATCAATGACCAGTTGAGGGATCAGCCCAGAACTACACGGCAGGACCTGGTCAATGACCTGAAGAGTGCGGGGACCACAGTCTCAAAGAAAACCATTAGTAACACTGCAGCGCATGCAAGGTCCCCCTGCTCAAGCCAGCGCATGTCCAGGCCCGTCTGAAGTTTGCCAATGACCATCTGGATGATCCAGATGAGGAATGGGAAAAGGTCATGTGGTTTGATGAGACAAAAATAGAGCTTTTTGGTCTAAACTCCACTTGCCGTGTTTGGAGGAAGAAGAAGGATGAGTACAACCCCAAGAACACCATCCCAACCGTGAAGCATGGAGGTGGAAACATCATTCTTTGGGGATGCTTTTCTGCAAAGGGGACAGGACAACTGCACCGCATTGAGGGGAGGATGGATGGGGCCATGTATTGCGAGATCTTGGCCAACAACCTCCTTCCCTCAGTAAGAGCATTGAAGATGGGTCGTGGCTAGGTCTTCCAGCATGACAACGACCCGAAACACTCAGCCAGGGAAACTAAGGAGTGGCTCCGTAAGAAGCATCTTAAGGTCTTGGAGTGGCGTAGCCAGTCTCCAGACCTGAGCCCAATAGAAAATCTTTGGAGGGAGCTGAAAGTCTGTATTGCCCAGCGACATCCCCGAAACCTAAAGGATCTGGAGAAGGTCTGTAGGCCAAAATCCCAGCTCAAGTGTGTGCAAACCTGGTCCAGAACTACAGGAAACATATGATCTCTGTAATTGCAAACAAAGGTTCCTGTACAAAATATTAAGTTCTGCTTTTCTGATGTATCAAATACTTATGTCATGCAATAAAATGCACATTAATTACATAAAAATCATACAATGTGATTTTCTGAGTTTTAGATTCCATCTCTCACTGTTGAAGTGTACCTATGATAGAAAATTACAGACCTCTACTTGCTTTGTAAGTAGGAAAACCTGCAAAATCGGCAGTCTATCAAATACTTGTTCTCCCCACTGTAAATAAGATTGTACAGGTGTGACAGATAAGAATAAGGCCATCTCAGGGGTTTTGAATGGTTAATATACCATGGCCAGGAGCTTTATCAGGCACTATGACTTGTGTTGTATCTAAGAACAGCACTTAGAAGTGGTATTGAGCAATATTGCTTAAATATGATAGACAAAAACTGATTCAAAGGAGTAGTGGGGACTAAGGATAAAAGTATGTATAGTTTTATGAATGAATAATTGTCTAGTAAGCCTACATAACATTGGCAAATCTAAATAGTAGGTTTATATCAGTAGGAGGATTTCATATTACAGGGGTGATTATCACCATGAACCAGGTTCCCTTGATTTTATAAAACTGAGTTATAAAACCATGGTGCATCTGAGAACTATGACGTTTACCAGAAGTCTGTTTTTGTTATTTTGTTGTTATTTTTATAGTGTTTTAGAGTAATGACATTACCAAAATGCATCCTTATTAAACTCACTGGAAGTGCTTAAACAATAAGTGGTCCTATTTTTACATAAATCATTTCTATATTTCCGAAACAGCTGAAAAGCTCTAAATTGTCAAAATGCTGTATTTACAGTTATATATGTTTTTACAATAAGTGTACTATTTACTTTAATATATATATATATATGTATATTTCAGTGTAAAGGAGCAATGTTACACATTAGAAATGCATTTGTTAATGACCTTTACGGACTAAATTTACGGACAAATTTATAACACAATATCTTACTGATGCAAGGCTATATTTCGTGCAAAATGACCATTAGAAAGCGCAATCATCGGAATAACCTTTTTTTCTGAGGACATGCGCACCACGTGACGCCCCCGCTTCCTATGGTGCTGCGGCATTGCACTTGTACAGTTTTGTGTGCTTTTTTTTATGGTAGGTCAGAAGAGGTGCTTCACTTCGATCTAGCAGGTACTTTGTTGGCCAGGTAAGAATACCGACTTTATTAATGAACGTTACATTCGAATGAAGTCTGTAAAATAGAGTATTCTGAACGAGTGTTTAGAAAGCATAGCATGAATATCTCAATGTCCGAATTGTTCACATAGCCTGACGTACACAATTCATAACCGATTGTTGGTTAAACATTTCATACATTATTTAAATAAACGTTGGGTAGTTAATCGAAATCCAGTCAAATTCATGGCATTCATTTTCTACGTTGAAAACAACAACACGGAATTGGCAGATTTCCGACGTCCGACTTCGTACAAGTTCGTTCATGACCACTAGGAAATAGGTAAGAAAAACGACTGGGAAAACATCATCCTAACTAGAGCGCCGACTTTAAACCGAAGAACATTACGGGCGTACACATCACAGACGTAAACAAATTCCTGCTGCATTTTTTGGTGTACTGGTTCTCTAGGTTTGACCTACATTGTCATACACTGCGGAGTTCCCAATGAATTGTCTGGCCAGCTCACCAGAAATTATTAATCTGATTTATTTGTACATGTATTAATGACGTCTTGGGTGTTTAGATTATTTTTAGCATTTTGTTTGTATTCGCTGACTGGTGTTTATTTGGGCCTAATGTAGCCATTGGTTTATTTGGGCTGGGGCCCGACCTATGCTTTTAAGTCTTATAAAAATGAAAGTTCATAAACAGATATTATTCATAATTCCTGAAAAAAAAATATATATATTTCTCTAAGTGCCAACAAAGCATTAGCAACAGATGTCAAACATACTGAGTTGTGGAACCAGGTTGCGAGAGCATTAATATACGTAATTACAATCACATGACAAAAAACTACATAAATAAAAAAGCTAAGAAAACTACAGATAATTACGCCAGTGTGTAATGTTAGAGCTAGAAATGTTGCTAATTTAACTGAAAGCGAGAAGTATACAGGCTTTTACACTGATACATTTAGTTCAATGAAATATGTTTCAGCTTAAGGGGGTATCATATTTGGGTGAAAATGTGCTTACCCTGAGTTGTTCGTGAAGGCCTATGTAATGTTTTACTACAAGCCATTAACTACCTCTGTTTCAGCATAGAATTAGCATTATTAGCATCATCCAAGTTCATGAATTGAAACTGTGTGCTAAATTATCCATGTAAATTGTACTTCCGAGGGAAGGCATGTGGATAAAGACATACTTTTAGTAAATGGATTGTGTAACTTTTGTTTGTTTTGAGGGGGGGTGCAGAGTGGGGGGATTTTAGAGAATAACATAAAAACTTGTTTCTATAGTTTTTGTCTTTGTGGGATTACTGTAATAGGTCAGAATTGCTTGCACCTTCATTTGTCCGTAACGAAGGCTTCTTTCTATCTAAGATTTTTTCCGCAACAATTTGGTTTATGTTGGGCCCTGCCAAATCCCATTTTAACTACTGCCTATATTCATGTTTGCAGTTAGTTTCTCTAATGCACCTTCTTATTCTATGGTACCCATGATGGCACCTCAGGACCCGAACAGTGTTGAACAGGCCAAGCAAAGGTAGTTGTCAAGATAACACTAACAGCTGACTGATAGTGTTTTATTATTTGTTATGAAGATGTATGAGTCCTTACCATAATATATGGCATCATGCTCTGGAGCCTTCAATTTATATTCAAAGTAAAATGGAGCTCTGGGTTTTAGAACACTAGCTTGTTGTTTGCATTGCCAGAAATTGATAATAGTTAGTTATTATATAATAATAATGATAATAATAATAGATGCATACTTAACATACATAAGAACTATTATTTATCTCCCAAATCCAATGTACATATCTAAAGATCGTACAATAAGAAGTCGAATAGAAATAGAAACACCCTGTGAATGCGATAAAGTTGTTTTCATGCTCTAGAATTCTATGTAATGTTTGTGTTCAGACACTTATATGTAGAGTATAATAAAAACACCTCTGCACCAAACTACAGAACAATGACAGTTTTACCTAGGAAATTAAGAAAGAAACTATAGAAATTATATAATATTTATTAAACTAACTTGGCTTTGTAGACTAAGAATAGGATTCAAATTTACATGTTAAAATATACAGTGTCCTCCAGAATTATTTCACTCCCCCACCTTGTTAAAGATTCTGGAAGTGGCCTGTACTTTCATCCAGACATAAACATAATTGTAACTTGATTCTTTGGTCACATGTTTTGTTCTAATGAGAGTTGTGGTTTTCTTATGGTAAAACATAGAAATAAATTGTTGCCATGGAGTTGAGGCCTCATTGTAGTTTTGGAGACTCGGTAAACCAAATATTCTACAGATGAATGCAGTTTTCATATTTTCCAGAAAAATTTAACCAGGATTTGAATCCTGTCTGCAGTGACACAGCTGTACTGACAGTCAGTGAGCTCTGTCTAGCAATTTTTTTCTGTTATACTATATTTCATGTTTTTATTTATTCTGTATTTCGGGAGCCAGGGAGAGTTTTTTTTTTTTACAAAGATCATGTTCTCAGAATCTCTGTAAGACTTTGGGGACGACCCATATAATCTGTCAGCTTGATGTAGGACAACACCAAGTTCACAGTGTGGATAAGGAACAATAGTTAATTGTCTTTCAATGACAATGAGGAAAGGTGGATATCAGTGGTGTCAAATGGCAGACTTGTTTGTGCTTGAAGAGTTAACACAACTTTTTTGTAGGCCAAAATGTAATTTTTTTAATAGGTCTAAACACAAAGTTATTTCAATTTGTTTAGTAGGCATAAGCACAATATCATTTCCATTTTTAGTATTCCCAAACAGGTCCAATTGCTTTCTAGGCCTAAACATCAAGGCAGGCCTAAACACCAAATAATAATTAAAAAAAAAATAGTAGGCCTAAACACCAAGTAATTTCTAGCTTAACCACTACTGCCCTTTGTCTGACGTTATCATTTTAAGGAACATAAAGAAATATGTATGTTGCACTTCTATTTACAGATTCACTGCTTGGTGTTTGGTTGACAACAATGGCACTTATTTCCCTTGAGGATCTTGAGGGATTGGACAATGAGCTGCTGGACGATGACATCGCCGACAATCCCGAACCAATGGAGGATGACGAGCAGCACAGGCTGTATGCACATTGGCAAGCTGTGGCCAGCACACATCAGGTGTCTGTCCCCCGAGGTAAGGAAGATAAGCGAGTCAGGCTGCAACAACAAATCAATAAATATCGATAATCAAAAACTTGTTGGTAAAGAATGTCCTTATCGATTAGTTGGGTCTACAAGAGATGAAGCAAAAAATATATATTTTGAAAGACAGCGGATGGTGAGACGGTGGAGGCTACTCCGAAGGGGAGTCGCGTACGTCCAAAAAACAATGTTGCCATATGTTGCAAGAAAAACAATCAACCCAGACAGTCAAAAGAAGCCCCAAACAAGCAATTGGAGCTGCAGAAAACGCCCTCCAAGAATATGCCACCGCAGACCATCACTGACTGACCACCAAACCAGTCATTCTGGATGATGTTGCGGGCAGCATAACGTTCACCACGGCGTCTCTAGTCTCGTTCACGTCTGTCACATGTGCTTAGTGTGAACCTGCTCTCATTTGTGAAGAGAACGCGGCGCCAATGGCGGATTTGCCAATTCCGGTGTTCTCTGGCAAATGCCAATCAAGCCGCATGATGATGGGCTGTGAGGACAGGTCGACAGCCCCTCATGCCTTCCTCATGGAGTCTGTTTCTGACAGTTTTCTCAGAAACATGCACACCAGTATTTGCTGGAAGCCATTTTGTGGGGCTCCTCCTCCAGCAAAGGAGCAAATGCTGCGGCTGGGTTGTTGCCCTTTGACGACCCTGTGTAACAACCTTTCTCCTGGCATCTCCTCCATCCTACCAGTAGTGACACAGACACTAGCAAAATGCACAACTATGGAAGAATCAGTCAGTAAGGATAAGGACAGGGAAATTGTCTGTTGCCACCAACTGCAAAACCATTCCATTTTTGGGGTTGTCTTTTGATGTTGCCTCTCCTGTGCACCTGCTGTCACACAGGTGACATTGATTTACAATCGTCTATCTAGCTTTCTAACTGGACAGATTGATATCCCTGAACTTTAATTGACTTGGTGTTATACTGAGATGACTATGTGTTCCATTAATTCTTTTGGAGCAGTGTATTAAAGCAGTCCTATTTTCCTTGAGACTTAGATTACTTGACATTAGCCCTCGGTTGTTTTTAAAAGTCATAAGCCAGTGACTAATGTTCCCCAGTTCACTTGGTTTTTCGAGGTCAGGTTGCTCTCAGGCTGTAGACTGTCATCTGTAATTTGCTCTATTCTTTTGGATAGAAATGACAGGACCAATTCAAGAGATGACTCGGCGGAACCAAACCCAAGAGAGAGAGCAGGTCCCTTATACCTCCATCTCCCGCCATGAGAAGGTACAGCATGTCTCCATTCATATTACCATTGTCAAGTCAGGATGCCATGTTGGCGATTTTCTTCTCTTGCTGTGGACCACCTATCCGTCACGCAATCACAGGACAATAACGTCTGTAGTGTGAAACCACATATAGTAGCTATTTTCTTGAGTGTCTGGCACACACCTGCCTGCACAGGTTTATTTCTAAGCGTAAGTGCAATGCGGTGCATAAAATCGGGATTGCCTGATCACCAGCCATGCACTTGCTTATGTTGTGTGTAGACATGTGTTTCAGTGTGTGAGGGGCAAAAAAAGATTTCTTATTTCATTATGTTGCCAGCACAGAGTAGCTGGTAGCCTAATGGTTAGTGCAATTGACTAGTATGCGAAAGGTTAGTAGATTGAATCCCAGTCATAAAAATCTTTATGTCTTTCCTCATGCAAGACAGTAAACACTTATTGCTCCATTTAGTAGCTCTGGATAATTACTAAGTAACGGAAGTAATAATAAACTGCTGGTGGGATTTTGTGTCTATTTCTGTAGCTGGGCGAAGTGATGTTTGAAGAGAGGATGTACCCAGCAGGAAAGTGGGCATGTGTCACAAAAGCGGAAAAGCTGTACGAGCAGAGCATCTCCATGGGCTTCATGAAACTCATGAAATTCATCTGCAAGGAGAATTCTTTAGGTAACGGCTTAGTGTTTTTGTTACTAAGTAAGAAATAATATTAAGTAGTCAATGCAACAACTACTGTAATCACTTATCGTTACAATTATAAATAAGCAATAAGGGGGTTGCTATATGGCTATGGGGTAGAACAGATGACTCATAGCCCTAACTTAAAATGTATGTAAGGATAGTGTACAATAAAAATAATGTACAAGTAATTAATATTACACTCTTGCAGGATGCTATTTGGGAATGACTGTACCCATTTTGAATATAATCAAAATGCTTGAAGACGGCAATGGCTTCGAGAAGGAAATCTTGACAGCATACTACCTGCCTGCTGTGTTCCAGGTCAACCCGCCACAGCCAACTGACCCAGACATCATCATACTTCAAAGGGAGGCATTACGCGTCATTACCCGGTAAGTACACTTTCACCTTTGGCTGACTTGTTACTCCTGGTTTAAAATGCAGTGTTTGTTTATGTAAAGGCTAAAATAAACTAAAAATCAAGATACACTTTTGTTTTTTTACCTTTTAATATCTGAAAAAGAATCCTTGGTGGAATCTTTTGCTTGTAAATATGGGTAAGCGGTGTCTATCTTTCCTCTTAAAAACATTTTAGTTCTTGATGAGCCACAATGAAATGTGCAAACATAGCCTAGATCCCTTTAATCAGTACATTCACAAGTATTCTTGTGAATAATAATAATGGCATCAATGCCATTAATTTTGTTGAGAGAGCTGTCTTGAGTTTGTGTTTTTTTAAATCCACAGCAAGGTGTCTAAATACATAAAGTAGAACACAATAAAATATTTAAGAATGCTGCATATTATCTGTTGATTATCATGTTCTAGGCAGAATTCTCATAACCAAGTGCCAGGTGCCAATGTTCGGCCCCATTTGGCTGTTTATTGGACAGAAGGTGCCAGGATCGGTCCAGTATTACCTGATTGTTCCTTTAGTAAAGTAATAGTACTGCTTTATATTGACAACATTCCTAACTGTCCTCATTACTTTGTTTTAAATAACAAAAGTAGAGGGAAACTAGAGGGAATAAATGTTTACTTTTTCTTCAAAATCATGTAAATATGAATATCTGCAGTTCTACAGAAGTATGATACACTATATGGACAAATGTATTGGGACACCTACACATTAAATCTACATGAGCTTGTATGACAACCCATTCTAAATCCATAGGTCCCCCATTGCAGCAATAACAGCTTTCACTCTTTGGGGGAAGACTTTCTACTGGAGTGTGTCTGCTGGAATTGTTGCCCATTGTTCCAGAAGAGCATTGGTGAGGTCAGACAATGATGTTGGACGAGAGGGCCTGGCTTGCAATCTCCATTCTAGTTAATCCCATAAGTTTTCAATAGGGTTGAGGTCAGGGCTCTGTGTGGGCCAGTCAAGAACTTCCACACCAAAATCATCCAATCATGCCTATATGGACCTTGCTTTGTGCACTGGGACACAGTCATGCTGGAACAGAGTAGGGCCTTCCCCAAACTGCTCCCACAAAGTTAGAAGCATAACATTTTCCAAAATGTCTTGGAACTAAGCGGCCTAGGCAATCACAGATAAATAACCCCATAGCATTATCCCCCCTCCACCAAACTTTACAGTTGACTCAATGCAGTCAGGCAGGAAACAATCTCCTGGCATTCACCAAACTCATACTCGTCCATCAGCGTGATTCGTCACTCCACAGAACATGTTTCCTGTGCTCCAGAGTCAAGTGGCGCTGTGCTTTATACCACTCCATCTGATGCTTGGCATTGTGCTTGGTGATGTAAGGCTTGCATACAGAAAACCCATGATGTTAAAGACAGAAAAACAATATTGAATGTCCATGATCTCCGGGCCCTCAGACGGCACCGCGTTAAAAACAGACACAATTCTGTAGTGGACATCACTGCATGGGCTCAGGAACACTTCTGAAAACCATTGTCTGTGTCAATGCAAGTTGAAACTCGACTATGCAAAAAGAAAAACAGATCCAAAGATGCTGCCAACTTCTCTGGGCCCAAGCTCATTTAAGAGGGACTGTGGTGAAGTGGAATACTGTCCTGTGGTCTGACAAATGGTTTGGGCCTTCACACCAATTGAGTTGAAATTGGGTCTGAAGCTTTTTGAAAAACAACCTTTTTCAAGAGAACACTTAAATCACTTAAATCAATTGGGTCTTTATGAAGGAAACATATTAAAGATCAAAATCTTTACTGTACATTGTGTAATTTGTGTAATTTCAGTGGAAACCAAAAATATAAGAAAACAATTGAAAACACAGGCTGTTACAACTTGCAGTTTCATCACGTTAACTCATAATGTGACTCAGTATTATGTATGGTCCCCACGTGCCTGTGTGCACTCCCGACAATGGCTGGGCGTGCTCCTGTTGAGATGGCAAATGGTGTCCTGGGGGATCTCCTCCCAGACCTGGATCAGGGCATCGGTGGTGCTATTTGATGGTGTCATATGCACTGATGCACAACGTCCCAGAGGTTCTCAGTTGGATTCAGGTCCAGTCAATGGCATCAATGCCATTGTCATTCAGGTCCTGCCTGCACACTCAGATCACATATGGCCTGAACACATATGGCCAGGCATTGTCATGAACCAGGAGGAACCCAGGGCCCACTGCACCAGACTAAGTTCATCCTGGGAACATCAGTCAGGGTACCATCCAAGGATATGCTTTCCCAGACCATCACTGACTCATGCCAAACCTGTCATGCTGGGTGATGTTGCAGTTATCATAACGTTCACTGGGCCGGGCCAGACTTAATTACAAATCTCTGTCCTACAGGAACAGTTGATTTTACTTAACGCTGATCAAACTCACTTCAACTGATGTCAGGTGATAGCAAATTATGTTTGTACAGTTCTGAACAGTTTTACCCCCAATATAAAGGGTGTTCCCATTTCTGCAAAAAGGCAAACATTTTTCCAAGAAAGAAATTATCCATTTGTTCTTTATTTCTATTTTGTTCTTATTAGAGGTGAAAACAGGTCTGACATCATTAGTTCAGCCTTCACATAATCAAAAGCTGCATTGTTAATAAGGAGGTGTAGACTGTCTGCTTTGGAAACCATTGTTAATAATGCTAACTTCACTAAGTGTTACACCCACATACAGTATTTAAATACCAAAATGCTTTCTCCTTAGGACGTTCTTTGGCACCACCACGGAGGAGACAATCATGTCTCAGATCAACCTTCTGTGGGAAATGTTGGGGCCCAGTGAGGAGATGCACCGCAACTCTTATATGGTGGCTGTCTATGAGAACCCAGGGGTGTCCTGCCGCAAAAATGAGATTTGGTTCATCCGACGTGACCCATAAAACTCATTGCACACACATCTGCCCCTTCCCAAATCATCCCTAAAACAACCCCATCTCACCCCATTTAGTTGGCATGAGGGTCACGTTCATTAGGTGCTAAATGGAATAAACATTCTGAAACAGGGAGGGACTACCTGGACTCATTTCTCTCACCATTGCATTCCCTAATGAACACAACTCAGATTATTCCTAATAGGGTGAACGTATGGATGGAAAATCTTTATCATTTACTAGGATTGTATGTTGTTTATACACTAGGGGAGCATGAAATTAAATAGTAATTTCAGTGGCATTCATACTGTATCTCCAACCAAATATGGTGTTAAAAGATAAATGTTTATTTAGGTGAGAAACTAATGGGGCATTATGAGTTGGCACCCTTTGCATTTTATGTTTTTGAATGAAATTTGTAGGGATTTGTTGAAAGAGGTTAAGATAAGGCAGTGGCTTGGCACTGGGCTAGGCAAGAAAAACAGAGGGGAAATATGTGGTGAAATAACTTTTTGACCATCTTTGGACACAAAGATAACGTCTGTAATGCTGTCATTTGTTTTATAGAGGTCTTAGGTTAGGGATTGTACTTCTAGGTATTCAAACTAGTAGTGCAATCAGCTGCTGCATAGGACTGATTTATGAAAGATTCAGCTAGATTGCAGAAAGAAATGGTGCAGAATAGTCTGGGACCTGGCAGTGAATTGACAAAGTAGAGGAGTGTGCGTACATTTTTGTGATATGATTGAATCCTTTAACCTATTCTGGTTACTGGTTACATGTTGCGTTTACAATTAAGTAGCACTGTCATCCAGGTTTAAACTAATGTAACCCATTGAGAATTCTGACAAATTCATCATTCAAAGTTTCATGAAGATTTTGTTCATGACAGTGCCCCCTCCCCCAGACTCAAAATGATAGATAACAAATTTGATAGATAACAAATTAACTTGGTGGCAAATGAACAGTTAGTTATCTTTCTGTTTCTATATTGTTTGTGAATAGCAAAAATCGGAAAAGGATTATATTTTTATTGATGAGGTTAGTTGTGAATAGAACTTTCTGAGACTGGGACCTGGCAATGTATATATTGATGAAGGTCCAAGCTTTTTGAAGATTGATGACCATGGTGGATTTTGGTGGGGGAATTGATTGTAGGTTTACTAAAGTGGCTTATGTTCAATATGGCCAAATTATGTGCTTAACTGTTGCTCGCCTCTAAGATACCACATTAGCAATTTTCCTAGAATAAATTAGTAAGGTGTATTTGTTTGTCAATAATTAGTACTGTGTACTTTTGGTATATTTGAGATTGCTCCCATGCCTCAATGTTGTGTTCCTGTATTTCTATACTGTTTTTCAAATGTTCCAAAGCTTTTGTTTCAATATGTTAGTGTGAATTTTAGTGGGTTGCTTCAATTATAAAGGACAGTTTGTAAGAGTAAATGGACTTGGAAAATATAATTGACTGTTTTTATCATGTTTGCACCTGTATTATTTCTATTTTTATGTAAAATCAATATATAATATTAAAGATGTTTTGTGGTTTGGTTTGAATATGACGGTTCCACTAAAAGTTTTGTATGAATGTTTAGTGAATTGACCTGTACTTCATTCCCCAAAAATCAAATTACTAAAGAATTATTTTCTGACACTAAATTAGTGTATGTTTGCATCCATTATTCTAGTTGCACCTTCACACAAAACGTAGCTGTTTAATGATAGTGATTTTAATAATGATGTAAATTTTTTAAATCTTAAATAATTGTGCATGATTTATGTCGTATGAAAGATTTTCTGAAGAAAAAGTATAGGCCAGGCTTATCAAAATAAGTTGTGTGTACTTAAGACTACAGAAAAATCTGCACTTGCAATGTTTGCATACTAAAAGTGAAAAATTGGCACGTTTGACCTACGTAAGTAAAGGGGCCTTTTCTTTTTACCTTTATTGCACCCCCCATTCCCCAAACCCCTCCCTCTTCTCCAAACACCGGAAGCGTCTCATCCAAAGTGGGAGCGAAGGAGAGAGGGGGAAAGAGGGAAACGTAGCTTTCATTCAATAGCTCAGTGGTATGTTACAATAGTCTCGGAGGGATGGCATGTAGAGAATTTTTTCCTTTGCATTTTCAAGTCCAATGAATTACTGGAATACGTTACACTTTACTTTCACGAATTGCTTGAGCAATAGTCTTATCGTCATCAGACGACCCCTAAACAAAGCAGTCTTTTCTCTTGTCTGAGTGAGTAGACTACGTTTTAGTTTTAAGAAAAATTTAAAGTTGAGGTTTATGCGCCGAATGCCCTTGTTTGGGCTCTCGTTTTCTTGTACGAAAGATTTGTGACTGACTTTACTGGACTTCTATATCATGGAGTTACCGTCCAAAGAAAACAAATGTTTCACGGAGAGTAACCTGAACTCAGCGAAGAGGCGTGGACGAGGAGTTAAGCCGACCATACACATCACGGTCCCTCTGTTGCTTATCTTCACCAAGGGTAAGACAAAATAACCGCAAACCCATCTTCACTCTCACTTGAGTGGTACTGTTATCTTCTTACTACTTTTATTACTCACTACATGTTTCTATAATTTAAACATGTTTGCTTGTAGCTCAATGAAACAAACAATCTTTATTTCAACATATTGCTTACTTTACTGAAGAGTACGTCGTGGTAGCCTGTAACATAAGTTGGTACAGCTTGGTTAAACATGTAAATGTAAAGCAGTCGTCTTGTAGATACAAAAAAGTATAGGTAAGTCTACGTTCGATTTAAAGTGAACTTACAATTGTATTTAACCAAACGAAGGTGGAAGCATCTAACGTTACTAACCCTTACTCAAGTCAGTTGTGCCAGTGTAAAACATGTTGACTTCCACTAACAATCTTAATTTTATAGTATGCTCAAATACAATTTGATTTTAGCAGAGAACCATGACTGAAAGCCTTTTGGCCAAGGCAGAACTATTTCCATTACAACCCATGATGGACTGGGGGCGCATGTTCTACCAACCTGGGGATCCAGATGTACTGTTGGTTTTGTGGTAGTTAATTGCATTCACCTGATTTCCTGGGTCTACAACAGCCCCTTATTAGAGGAATAAAATGAAAACCTGCAGCGGTCTGGGACCCTAAGCCTGGACTTGTGAACCACTGCTTTTGAACCACTGGCACACTCAACCAGGCTGTTAATTCCGCTACACAAAACTAGTTGCTAAATATTAATTGTCATTGTTTCCATTCAATAATTGCTAAAAGGTTGCTCCATGTTTGATAAAAATAAACAAAACACAAAATGGACCTACCTAAAAAGGTCCAAGAAACTGTTTGAAGAAAATGTTTTGTTTGGTGGAATGACCCATCAACGTACGCATTCTTGCACAAGCAAACACTCAGTCCATGCTAAAGTTCCTTGTGAACACTGGCCACATTATTTAGATCCCGTTTTAATTCCCATGGTGCAACTTAGACTGGCTCATGCATGCAGGCTCCCTGGAGGATCAATTTGGTTGTTACATACTGTAATTGTATGATTGTGAACTTTTTATTTGGTTGCATTGTTTTTGTGACACACCATTATCTATAATCTGAACATGCCCAAACAAAATGTTTAATCTATATTGTTAGTCTGTAACATTCATGTTACAATGACCTGACTTTAGAAGGTTCCCCACTGTTATGCTTGAAGAGGGTGGGGGAGGTGAATGTCCTGTGTCAAGATCAGTTCAGCTCTGACCTTTTTTCAACCAAACAATTGGACATGCACAGTCTGACGGTTATTATTAGAGCTTGCAATTTATAAGAATTATATGTTTATATATATCTTATTATTATTATTATAGAAGTTGAGAGTACTTTAGCATGGGTTTCAGAAAGGTCTTAAATCAATATAAGGTAACAGTAACAAGGATTTTCCCTATAGCTACTTCAGTGAGTAAGGTTTTGTTACTATTACTGGGTCATCCCGCTTAGCTATCTTAAGATGAATGTACTAAGGTTTTGTTACTATTACTGGGTCATCCCGCTTAGCTATCTTAAGATGAATGTACTATTTGTTGTACGTTCAGGCTACTTAATACATTAAATAAAAAACATACATGTTTGGTAAATAATATTGTGTTGAAATGGTCACAGAATAGATTTGGAGACCATAAAGATTTTTTTATTTGTGTGTGTTTGAGGTAGGGGGTTGGTTATGTGTGTTAGAGTAGGGGGTTGCTGTTGGCCTTAGGGTCTTGGGAGGAAACTGCACTACATTTGCATCGAAGCCGAGAGATAAAAGGAGCCTGGTCAGAGACACTTCACAGGTAGTTGAGGGGCCTGCTTGATCTTCAGAACTCCAGGGGGACCATCTCCTTCCATTGTCATGGAAATCACGGATTGGTCTGGGAAAGTCTTTAGAAGAGCTCACTGTAAATTCAAAGAGTTTTTATTTTACTTATAAAATGTCCCGCTGCGTAGCATGCGGTATGGTTTTGATTATATAACTAAGCTGAAATGCTTAATAAAGGACTTCCGCAATGGAGGGTTTTACATGCAATGTTCAGTGAATTGTTTGAAATAATACTTTCTGGGGCATCATAGAGGGAAATAAAAAATGCCTTGTCTTGGAGTTTCTTTTTTTTATTTTATCAAAACCATATTGTGAGCCTTTTTCCCCTGTCAAGGTGGTCCTGATTTGTGATTAAGACCTAATGTGAAACATGCTATGCCTGGAAGTACTGGAATATTGTCTGTGCCAGTGTGTTCCAGTTTAAGAAATAGTCCACATTGATTTCAAATGTTACTCTGTCTTATTTTGAGAGCATTTTGTTTATTGATCATTTTCAATTAATAGAATTGCCCTCTTGGATTGCAAATAAAGAATTTGAACATAACAAAAAGGGTGAGTTTGATATTTAGACATATTAGAATGGATGGAATGTATTTTAATTCCTCAATAATGAACAAGTGGGGTAGCTGTGTGCATGGGTAAATGTATGGGATTGACAAAACCTAATGGTTTTAGCTTGGTTTCTGTTCAGTATTTCAATTACAATTATTATTTCTGAGCCTCTACAAAGCCAGCAGCTGGCATAGCCGATGTTTGGTCTCCTAGCTCTTAATGAGCTCCTATAGTGATGGCCTTGCATATGTTGAAAATGTGTGCCTACTTACACCTTGCCACCTGACGTGAGATTGCTCACGGGCAGAGGCATTTTAAGGCCTTGGCAAGGAGGAAAATACTCTGTTTATCAAATGTCACCTGATATGGTGTCAGCCAAAAATTGCCTATTCAGAAATGTAGGCAGCATGTATAACTGGAAATGTGCTGATGTTCTACAACAACATTGCACTTAGCATTTTGGACATTACAATGTGTGGAAACTGCTGGGTGGGTCTGTTACTGTGACAGTTTGGCGTCCTTGGATCTCTTAACGCTTTCATAGAAACAACTGTGTTAATAAAAAGCTGTACTTCTTGAACTTCAAGTATCTTTAATGAGGAATTCTCAGGAGGGTCAGTTTCTGGCTCAAATTTCTATGTGTGGCCAATGCATGCTTGGATGAAGGTAGCAGCCCTGTCTCTCATTGCAATAAGTAATTTAATTCTAAGATTGTTTAATCCCAAAAAGGATGACAATGTGTAATGTCCGTACTTCTTTTGATAATATAATGTCCCATTACACTTTTTCATATGATTTCTAGAATTAGAGAGGGTTGTCCTTTTGGCAGTTTCTCTCTGCAAATAATCACTCAAAAAAGAGTGGTTATTGTTTTTTGTCACCTACCTGACCAAGGGGTTTTATATATAAAAATAATTCTACATAAATTAAACCCATTTTAACATAATAAAATGTGTAAACAGGTCCACTTTAATTGTCACATGCTAGCTTCCCAACCCTAACCTTTCTGCTACTGAGGTTTAAAAATTATTTCTTGCTCAGTGTGTATTGCTGTGGAATGTGCGGAAACAGAAAAACAAATAGTTTTTGGGAAGCAACTAAAAACATTCTACCATCACTGGCGAAAGCTCAAGTTTTTGGCCAACATTCTTATTACACTAGAACTTTTCTGTTATTTTTATATATATATATATATATATATATATATATAAATGCATAATGCACATGTAAAATATATGTTTTCTCTCTTGGGAACAGTGTGGTTGAAACATTGTGGAGACATTACATTGTATTAATTATCATACTAAAAGGGTTGTTTTTTGGGGTAAATTCTGTTCAGTTATCTATAAATTTAAAGATTTATGATTGTTATACATTTATTTTGCTCTGACTATAAAGGAAGTTTATTTTACAGTAATAAGCACATTTCAATATTTTTTTGAAGTTTAAGTCTGTTCAAAAGCGGTTTTGTCAACGTTTTGGCTCTTCCCGCTCTGACTGTTCCCACATCTTTTGAAAAACATACTGGGAAGTGCTTAAAGGTGTTCTTGGAGCACTGTAACATCAGGAACATTTATTTTGCATTCTAAAATAAACATTAAACTAGACAGTTTTTATGTTCCAGAGGAACCTTTTTTTTTGTAACATTCACAGAACAAATTGCTGTTTGCTGGGTTGTTTTAGGTAGTTTTTTGATAGTCTGCCTGGAACCTTGCAAAGCCGTGTGGTAAAACTTGAGTGTCCTGCAGAGAGAACAAGTGGTTCTTGTTAGGAGATCAGAATTTGAGTGTAATTAAATTGTCCATATGCCATTGATTAAATTCTCCATCTTCACAGAGCTGAATTTAGAAACCTCAAAACATTCCCTGAGCACCAAAAGCTACTTAGATGTGATATAAAGAGAAGCTTTTGGAATTTACTGTGAAGGATAGCCTGCACTTCATTATTACACATTTCCTGTTCCTTCCAATTTGGTTAAAGAATAAATAATTACTTAGTTAATTTACCAATACATCGACATATGAGGTCTAAGTAAACTGCATTGGTTACCTCAATTCCCCCAAAATTCCTGGACTTTCAGACATCTCTGCACTTGGCTTTCCTCAATATTTATTACATTTTGTCCCTCACTGCGTGCTGTAGGGGTCTTGTTTGTTTGTCAGGGGCTCCACACTGTCTGCGGTTTACATCAGTCTCTTGCACTTCTCGCAGCATGAGTTCGACACCGCCAACAGGCAGGCGTGGAGGGGGTAATGGGGGGTTGTGGAGAGCGGGGGGGGTGAATCCCCCCCATGGGGGACAGCTAATTGCATCACATTCCAAATCTCACACAACAAAAACAAGCCCTGGATGGAGTTCAATGTCTGGGCTGCCTGCTTTAGATACCATGCCATGCATGGCACTATGGATTTCAAAGGGGTCCACATGCCAGTCTTGCTACCTTAGGGTAATACTGTATGCTTTGCATTTGTTATTCAACTAATTAACCTTTTCAGTTGTTACGAGTGTACAATTTTACCAGCTAATACAACATAACTAAATACTAGATGGTTTCATTTTCCAGTTGATATTATTCATTGTATAAAAAGTTTACATTTTCTGCAGAAAAAATACTTTTATACTTTTAATAATTCTGTACATTTGAGGTTATATCTATTGTCCTGCAGCTTTAAACACTCTCATACACTGAGTATTTTTTCATTATAGTTGAGGCCAATGATTCATTTACAACTTTAATCGTATTTACCAGATTGAAAAATCTGGTAAATGATGTTGCATTATCATTTGTCTCAGTCTTTTTGTCTGAAAAGTTTGGATGTGGAAAACAGATTTAGTAAATTAATGAAGCAGATCGTTTTGTGTTGTTCTGAACTAAATTAGTTGACCAACATAAAGGGTATGACCTTCGTTCGGGGTGAGACTGCTTAGTGGAATGTTTGGTTTTAACAAACTGGAAAATAATTTACAGAGTCTGCGGACATCACAGGTTGATGAAATGTCTGACTCTTACTTACAGCCTAGCTACCAACAGTTTGTTACAGAATATCTCTCATCACACCTCCAAAGGCAGTTGGATTTGCGCTATTATCAGCGCTGGACAAAATAGTTAGTTAGTTGATCAGTTTGGCTTGAGCCCTTACAAACTCATCATTGGATTTCATACTCAGAGTGGGTGGACAATAACCAATTGCTGATGACTTTGTAAACAACTGCTATGGGAGGTGTCTGAGTAATTTTAGTTTGAGCCATCAGGTAATCACTTTCTGTCAACTTGAGCAAAGAGTGAAATTCAACCCTGAGGCACCTGGACCCCTGACTTTTACACGCCTGTATATTTGACTCTCGACTCTAAAGAACCCAGCAGTAGTTACCTCTCAAAATGCTCCCCCTCACTCATTGAGGCACACAAAAAATACAATTCCTTACCTGGTACCATTCATTTTATTGATTGCTCAACCCTGTTGAAATGCCCTGTCTTGACATTTTTTGCTTGTGAATAGATGGAGTAGTGCTTAGGGGGAGGAAACCAACCACTCTCGGCATGTTCCACTCAGGAGCAATTAGGGGGAGGGGGGCTTTTGGCAAGGTTCCTGTTTAGGTTTACCTTCATGTTCACTGCATTAAAAACAACCATATATGGCAATAGAACCCTCCCACACATCTGTTTGCCTGCCTCCTCAATCCTGCTTTGTCTTTTGTATGTGTAATGAAGAGGCAGGGGATTCTGTTTATTTATTTGTATCACCCTCACATCTGTGTCCCTGCATGGTGGTTAAAATGGACGGTTCACTGCATGTTAAAAATGTCATAATCAACCTCTGATTCAATCTCATGTCATGCTATCTGTAGTGATGGGATAGTAGAGAACAGCTGCAATGCAATCTTAAAGAACAGTTCCATATTTCTGTCAAAGGCACTGTTTCCATTCTTTTTAAATAGTGTTGAACATTACACCAAGTAACATTCTGAGAATGCGCCTAAAGTTCATTTTCTGTTGTTTGCTGCACTCCTGCTTTAGTTGTGGATTGCCAATAACTGTCAACATATCCTGGGAATGCTTTGCTGATACATTTTGGTCATTTTGCAGATGCTATCTAGCAGGATACAACAAAATGTTTAACCATTCTCGACACATTATTTGAACCAGCAACCTTTTGGTTACTGGCTCAACACTAAGTACACCTGGTACTGAGTTGTTCATCTTTTGGCTGTATTCTTGGGAGAAATATGTTTTAAAAAGTCATAAACACCAACCATGTAACTAACCATTTTTTAAGCGATTGGCGGCCACATTTCTGCATGGGACTTCTCAAACATGTAAAGAAGCCCTCCGTGTCAGTAGGCATTTCAGAGGGGGCACCTGTTTCGCCATGTCCGCCTTGACATGGTCTCCCTCGCCATGGGAGCAGCTGCACAAACACCAAACTTCCCGCTCATTCCCTGGGCCTTTCCGCTCAGCCTTGAGAACCCCCGTTTACCCCAATGCCTGCCACCACCCCATACCCAAATGGCAGGCCGTTTAAGGGTTCCAAGTCCAAGTGTGATACTACAGACCTAACTTCCTAGCCTTACTATTAGGCCATTATGGACTGTTAGTATGTCCCGGAGAGGCAGCTGAAAGTGATAAATGCTGTAATGTCGCCTTCTCGCCCTTTGACTGCCAAATTGTTGAAATACTTAATTAGTTAGGATTTTTCCCATGCTCCTGTGGTGTGGTTGAGAGAGGGCGACAATGGAGGATTTAGTTTCTACTGTTCGGTGTATTTTGCAAAACGATGCTTCCTCGCCCGGGAACCACAGGGGGTTGGTAAAACATACCTCAATAAAATGTGTGTGAAGCTCAGATTTCCCTACCAGGCTGTTGTGTGTCAATTAAGGACCGGACCCCCTGCCCCCTGACTCCAAGTCCAGTGAATCAACCCACTATTGTTATATTTCACAGGGTGTTTTTTGTTTTTAACCTCGGCTCAGAACTATTCAATGCTTGGCCCCTTCTTCAGCTGACAGGTGGTCCGAATCAACTCTGCATCCTTAAAATCATCCTTACTCCTGCCATTAGGCTGTTTAGCAATGAAATGGGTCAGTATTAAGTTTCAACAGAGGAAGGCCACAGTAAGTGAACACTGGCAGTTGCCCTCTGTGGCAGACGGCCTCATGTAACACACCGTTTCTGAACTGGCTTCCAGTTTATTAAACCTTTTTTTTTTTTTATATGGCACTAGACCTTACATTCTTGTTTTAGACATCACAAATATAACCAGAACTAAACAAGTCACATTGACGGTATCTTTACACCAAAGAGTCATTGACTGCTGGGCATCAAAGCCATCCTTTGTAAGAGAGCTGGGTATGTGGTTAAGGGAGAGACTACAGGAGCTTTTTGGCACAGAGCTAACTTGAGCTTTAGAGCAGAAAGTTCACAGTGTACCAAGTTTAAAACATGAACAATCAAAATTCAAATTTCAGCATACTGTGTTTAAGGATTGATGTCCCTGCTTATTTATCTGATATTTGGCTCTGTGTATCATTTGTTTATTGGTTTAATTCATATTAGGATTATGAGAAACAGGAAATGGCTTGTTTATAAGCTTAAAATTAAATTATCAGCGATGTTTGGTCATTCTTTGTTTTCTGTTTTTTATCACCCAATTTAAATACAAAACATTAGTTAATTAGATTTGTATAATTAAACCATAAACCTTGATGAAACCCTTCCTGTTTCTCTACTTCATAATATGAAAGAAGTAACCTATTAATAAAACATGCACAGCCATATTTGGTTCACATGTAGATTGATTTGGACTGTTAATTTGCAGTGGTTTATGCAGCAACTGGTTTCATTCGTGGTTCACATTTCAGCCAATTAGGTTTGCTTACACTGTGTCAATATAGAGCTACTGCTTCACCAACCATGAATACCATCTTTGTCACTCTAAACTCAACATTTCTCCTCTGAAATAATAAAAAAGAGCTCTGTGTTTTTTTTGGGCCAGGTATTTCTGCAGAAAATTGGGTCTTACCAAGACATTGAATTTGAACAGTTTTCAATGAGCTCTTTAATTTACCTTTCCTGACTTTAAATAGTAAATACATAATAGCCACTTGACCTCAATGGTCCAAGGTTGTTGTTTTGTAATATTGTTTATTTTAACAGATATTGGCCCTCATTAATGAAACAAGCATCTGATCAAATTGGATCTTAAAATTATTGTACGTTCATTTTACAAACAGAGTTTGTATTTGTCATTATGTTTGTCGTATCCTTGCGATAAAACTCAGTCAGAGACAGTGTAGACCAAGTCGAAATATAAGACATTGCTTGATTTGCAATAAGACCTTCATTATCGCAAAAAACAACAATTGTAACATCCTCAGTAATAACAAATACAACTATTATAATAAATTAATAATAGTTCATAAAATAACATGATGGGGAATATAACATGCAATCATACCACTATTTTATGTATCACTACTGTATTAATGTGTTTTCTCTCTTATTTCTGTTGTTAATGCATTTTTTAAGTTTAAATTGCCTTTGTATGTAATGCACTAGACAAATAAACTTGCTTTGCCTTGCTTTTCTAAGTCCTTAGATAATAATAATTTTGATGGCTGGCATCTTAATGAGCTAACAGTTCTTCAATTTACCTGTGGGTATAATTAAACCTGTGGTTCTAAGTCGAGCTGTTACATCTTAACGATGGCAGAGTGTGTTGTATATAATTAAGACTAGGTGCTGCGTGTTCTCGCGCCCAATGCATTTTCTGATTTCTCATCTGCGATGACCTCAACGCTCATTTCGAAGAGGCGCGACAGTTCCGTTAATCCCACTTGGAGATGATCGTAAGTCTCTTCCCACGTTCAAATCAGAGTTATTTTCTGTGAAGGTTTCGTGAATGAGTGCCTTTGCTTCGTCATAGCAACTTTCCGGCAAGTTCAGGAAGATAAAGATGTTTCTTCCAATGCACATTTTGTCAAACTGCTTGCTTGAAATTAAAGTATTTGCTGGCACATCCATGCTTGGTACAGACCAAGCTCTTTACCAAGCATGGAAACATCTTTTTTCTTTTTCATAATTTGGACAAAATCATCTAGTTTAGCCATGCATAGTAAATTTCATGGAACTGATGGCATTTTTCTATCTGATTTACTATGGCAAGTACATTTCTCAGAGTTGACCCAGCAGGGGCAGGACTGCGAGTGTACAGACAGACACTGTCTGCAAGGAGAATATTTACAAAGCTAGTTGTTGTGTAGGAGAAAGTGGAGGTAAGACACGAAAGGAAATCAAGAAACAAAAATGTGTTTGTGGACCAAGTTTATGGTTTTCCTTTGATCTTTATCTGTGATTGGTCTCACAGAGAAGACTATGTTCAGTTGACATTACTGTGGTGGGGTCATCGATGTGTGAATGGTTCTTGGATGAACTTAGGCTTGAGACATTGTTGAATAGCGTACAATATGGTATGTTTGTGGTTTCCAAGGGCTCGTGAGTGACAACTGGCTCTGTTTACCCCAAAGTGGTTTATACTTTCTTTGGAATCATTTAGTTTGTATGGGTGGACAGAATAGCTAAATCCTGCCTACATTGCATCAATGGCTCCCCATTTAGTACTCCCTATTTCAGGTCTTCTGGGTATGGGCTACCCTCTCAATCACGTGTTATCCCCAAGAGGGCCTTGTCTCCATGGCAGCAGAACTACAGATAATGGCTGGTCCAGCTGGCTGAGCTAAGTTTGGAATGTAGCCTTCACTGTAGAGGTGTGTGTGTGTGTGTGGTGGGGCACCAGACAGAAGTGGTAATTGTACTGAAAGGCTACTCAACTGTACTTGAGGACTTTAACAAATGCCAGCATATCACATTTGATGCAATAAGCAGTGTTTTATGTAGTTTTCTGGGTTTTAAGACTTGTCAGGTACAACACCACAATGCTTTTAATGTTTACTCTAAATAAAGGGATCTCTATTGTCCACTGGAATGCAGTAGTGAAGTGTACAAATGGGTCTTCCGTTGACTAGTACAAGTTAACTCCCATTTGCTGTGTTTCCTAGCAGTTCCATTCTTGTGTTGTGAATGAATACCTCATGTTCTTAACCCCTGGCAGATGCGCTAGGTGCAGAGGCCACTCTGCATTCCATCTCCTTTGCGAGTATGCACACTCGACATGTGATGTGTTGAAATTGTTTTCGTCTGTATTAAAAAGAGACCATCTTGGAAAACAGAACCAGATGCAAACAGATGGGGCACAGTTTCACTGGTTTACATGTTCATGTTTAGTTAATGTACTTGTTGCTCATACTTAGGTATACTATAGGTATTATAGGTTTGAGGGGAGGGGGGGGTCACTGGATTAACAGCACAGTGCCCGCCCCCTTTGCCACAACATTAGGGAAAAACGCTTGTGATGAGGGCTGCTAGTCATTCTTCCCACACATTAAGTGTAGCCAACTTGCCATTTTCTCTGCCTTCCTCTCCATGGGAAAGCAGAGGCTGCATTTCCCACTTTCTAGTGCAGACCGTTCCGCTCCCAGCATGGGCCTTGGCTCAGTCAGGGCTCCAGTCACTGGAGCGAGACACACTGCCGTCTCAGTCACAGGCAGCCGTCTGTCTAGATGAATGGGCCGCTCGGCGCTCCAGACAAGTCCTGCCACTCACCGAGGATCAGTGGCGCTCACGTCAATGCCTGGGACATAGGAAGAACACAGCAAATCCGTAATTGAAATTCATAGTGTTACTAGTGTTTATTCATTTGAAGCTACTCGCTTATTACCCTAGCACTACAACTTGAGATCCTCGTGGGTGATTAGAACTTTTGCTCACGTCCTCCATTGACAAGGAATAATTCACTTGAAATTCCGATTTGCTTGCACTCAGTTTTGTTTGAAATACTTTATTGTTTGGCCGCTTGGTCAGTTAATGCAAGAAGACAAAGAGAATTCATGCTTTTCCTTATATCAGAAAGCCATCAAAAGAAAATAACTATATTTAAAAAAAAAAAAAAAAAAAATGAAGTTATGAAGGAGATACAGTTGCTATTCAACTCCAGCCCTGGAAAGCCACAAGATTTTCTGAAGGCTAGTTAATTGCGCTTACCTGGTCGTGGTCAGAATAGGCTCTTTATCTAGAGAGGAAGCGTTTCAGTTTTTCCGAACTGGAGAGAAATAGCCGTCACCTATTGTTTTATTGAATGACACAAAAAAAATGGCCAGTTGTAACATTCAGATTCTGGCCAGCCTTTTTAGAGCATCAAGCAATGCTCGTGGAAACCGATGGTCTTGCTGGAGATGTGGGTATTCTCAGGGATGACAGAGTGCATACCTGGCACGTCACTCACCAAGTCTATGTAAGCCAAGAGGTTCCAATTAGTGTGAACCTTGTCCAAGAAATCCAGGGTCTGTGGTGTGTCTGCGGAACACCTGGGTGTCTGTCTGTCTGCCAATGGTTGGCCTTATTGTGATGCACCTGGGTGTCTGTCGGTCTGCCAATGGTTGGCCTTATTGTGATGCACCTGGGTGTCTGTCTGTCTGCTGGCCAATGGTTGGCCTTATTGTGATGCACCTGGGTGTCTGTCTGTCTGCCAGCCAATGGTTGGCCTTATTGTGATGCACCTGGGTGTCTGTCTGTCTGTCTGTCTGCCAATGGTTGGCCTTATTGTGATGCACCTGGGTGTCTGTCTTGTCTTTACTTCCATCTGCCAGTTGATGAAAGAGCTACGGTCTTTGAGGGAGTGTTGGTCGAGGTTTGAGTGTTGGACAGGGGTGCACGGTCAATTAAACTATTTGTTGTCCTGATCATGCCTCTCACTCGTCTCAATTTATTAAATGTGAGTTAAATTAAAATTGAAAAAGTGATTTTCTTTTTTTCTTTTCTGAAATTTGGATGAATATTGTGTTATTAAAATCTCCCAGTTCTGTGATGGCCCTATCACGGGGTACTTCGAACCGGCCCACAAGGGATTTCTTTTTTTACATAGTTTTTCATATTTTTAAAAGCAATGCTTTATTTAAATGACTCCCAATGCTATACAAACTTTGATTTAAGCCGCTGTTTTAAGCCCCTACTCAATTTCCTATTAAAGAGGAAATTAGACTCTGAATGATGTGTGTTCAAATTCTTTGCCCCACGGATAGCTAAAGTATGTGGCCCTTTATTTGGTGACATACCCCTGCCCCATAACTAACGATAGTAGCGACAACCCTATAAAATAAAAAATTCTAACCTGTCAGAAACATCAAAGTTGCGACGGGGTAGTGCAGATTAGGGGGCGCTTTGAGGGAGGGGAAGAGGACTGATTAAGAAAACGAACCCAGAGGACAATGTGATGAACAACTTACTTGAAAGGTAAAGTAATTAAAAAAACATTAAAATATTTAACAGTAAAAAATAAATTGGGGAAAAAGATCATTAGAGTAGCCTATACGCTGCCTAAGGCATGAACAGAGTGTAAGAAATAGCCCATAAAACACTAAAAAGAATGTCCTAACAAAATTATCCTAATTTGCATTTGAATAATTTTTGAGTTAATTGAAGTCTTAAACATATCCAAAAGTGGATTGTCTGTATTTATGTGGGTCAAATGTTCAGACAAAATACTTCCAACAATATATTACTTTGAATAATTTACTCAATATTTTTATTTAGCCAAAGACGTGCTCTATACCACTTCAAAAGGACATGTTAACTGTTGCTCATCACATCACTAGTCAAGTTGCTATTTCTAGCAAAATATTTGCTGTATTATCTTTTATTTTCTGCAGCCCCTAATTGGGGAACCTCTTGATACCTCACAACTGAATACTTCCACAAGAGAATAAACATATGTACAAAAGGAGGAAAGCCTTTGACTTGCTTATCTGTAAGGAGATGAATTTGTGATTGAACACATCGAGTGCAAGCTCTGTGTTGAACTGCTTTTATTATTGTTATTGAACGCGAGCTGAGGAACTCACCCTATCTCCGTTTGTCTTCCCCTCCAGTTCTCGCCGTGCATGCTGCCTCCTTCCACTTCACCAAGGAGCCCAAGTCCCAAGATGCCTGGCATGGCAGGAGTGCCATACTACGCTGCGAGGTTAGCAACGCCGAGGGGGTGAGCTACAGCTGGCTGCAGAACGCCGCCACGGTGAATGACACAGAGCGGCGCTTTCAGGAGGGCGGGAACCTCAAGTTTACGGCTGTGGACAGGATGCTTGACGCCGGGACGTTCCAATGCCTCGCCGCCAGTGATGCCACCGGTGATGTGGAGCGTTCCGTGGAAGCCTTGTTCAACATCAAATGTGAGTTTATTGTGGTCTCTTAAATCCAGCCCTGTTGTTCCTCAAGTAACATTTTCCTTTTTAAACTTTTTAAACTTTAAAGTTTTTGGATTTAGATGTGATGGTCCATAAGATGTTTTCCAGTCAGTCGTCCACTGCTGGTGCATCATGGCCCAGACAAGCCTCTTTCTTATCTGCCATCACAGCAATTGCTTTTTTACTGTGATTTGACCTGTCAAATCTGCAGCTCAATGTTTTCTCTTCACAGTTGAAACAGACTCGCTTACTTCGACCTGTGTTAAGCTCCGCATGAAGCTGTTGTCCTTTTGAGTCTTTTGTGCCCAACCTTTTCCTGTCAGTTTCCTCCAGTTTCCAAGTGCCTTTTGATGGTATAGGAGACTGTACCCATTGACACCTTGTCTTTTGCAAGACCTACAGTGTTAGGGGTATAATGGTCTTTGTTTCTTGTTCTTAAGATGGCAATATACTACTTCCTGCACTACAAATCTGTTCAAATAATGCTTAAGAGGTTCTAGTGACAACGTGGCTGCGTGTGAGCATTTTTTTGTGTGGAATATAAGCCTCGATTAAACATAAATTCTGCAGTGAATGTAGGTTCAGAGGAAGGGTGCTTAAACATTATGCTGAGTGATAAGTTCCACATTGAGAACCAGGTAACACTGCCACACAACTACAGAGCAATAAGAAACACACCTTATAGATTTGCAGCCAATGCTGGAATTATATATGGGCCTACATGGCTTGCAATTGTCTGAAAACTCTAGAGACTTGAGTGTATAAATCCCAGGAGGTCAGCTGTTTCTTAGACACTGAAACCACCACGTCAGGCTCTAACAAGGTTTGCATTAACGAGCAGGTGTACCTACGAAAAAGTGGCCAGCAGGTTTTTTGAGGTTTTGCAACGAAAATACTGTAAATAGAGCTGCAATTGTTTTATTACTGAATTGATGTTACATAAAGTTACATAAAAAGACTGTAGGCAGCCAGTGCTTTTCTTTCTTTCGTTTTGTTTTTTTTTTTACCCAAAAGAGAACTCATTTCCGCTGAACAAAAAAAAAACTAAATCACGCCTGTGTGAGAGAAGGTTATTTTAAGTGTGGCCCGGGATGGGGGCAGACAAAGCTACCCTTTGTATGCTCCGCCAAGATGCTTAGCCTGTGATGCTGCAGAGTCCGGCCGGTCTGGCTGGCTCAGTCACAGAACGAGGAGGGTCAGCTCAAAAGGCACAAGGTTGTTTTGGTAGCCGGAGCTAAGTTAGCCGTCCAGACTGCGTGAATAGATCGGTTTTGTTTTTTGTTGATTGGGGGAGGGGGGGGGTGTTGACCTTTTTTCAATGCTTGTTTTCCTTTTGCCTCCCACTTGTTTTTTTTGTCCGTCTGCTTGGATGCTTTTCAACATTAAGACACCTAGCCTCAGCCTCCTTTCTGCACTAATTACTTTTATAATTGTTGTCTTTTCTCTTCTGTCCCTCTTCATCTAATAGGGTTAGAGAGCGGTGGGGTGACTCTGAAGGTTCCCGCATCAGAGCAGGACATTGAAAGCTCCGCCCCTGTGACCTTCAGGTGCAACATCGATGGACACCCACGGTGAGAAACGTAACCGACACAAACAACTACCTTGCCATGCGACCTAATTGCCACTTAACCCCCTGCCTTTAATGCTTATATTTTCCCGGTCCTCACTTTATCTAGTTTGCCGTACCCCATTCTTATGTCTTCACTTGACTGTCACTGCTTCATGAGGTCTTTAACAGGTGCAACATAAATGACTTAAACAACATACCCTCATTCCTACACAAATGATGACACTGCATCACATCCTGGGTTGTCATGATCAGAATGGGCCTTTTTGTATCAATTGTTAGATTCAAAACCAAGTGTTGTTTCAAATTGGAAATGTAACCAAGGGAAATAATTTTTTCCCACTCTGTTTGTATTCACAAACATACACTCCTTGTATGTTTTCACACTGTTAGCTGTGGCAATACAAATAGGTAGCAGAGCAACAGCGTCTGAGCACCTCCTTGTGTTGTTGCCGGCTCAACTGCAACCACCTCGATCATATCCACGTCAACATAACTGGCCAACTGATCTGGTTTGGAAAATCAAAGTAAAATACAGGTGGGCATGTTTCTGACCACTCTCAGAAACAGACTCTATGAGGGTGGCCCATTGTCCTCTACTGGGAACTGTGGTCACAGCCCAGCACCGTGTAGCTCCATTGGCAATCGCCAGAGACAACCAGAATTGGCAGGTCCGCCAGGGGCACCTTGTTCGATTCAAAGATGAGAGCCGGAACATGCTGGACATGTGGGAGACTTAAAACAGTGGTGAACATTATGCTGCCCACAACATTATCCAGCATGATCGGTTTCGGTGGTTGGTCAGTGATGATATGGTAAGGCATATCACACCGATGTCCACTTGCTAACCAATGGTACCCTGACTTCTGTTATGTACCAGGATTGCATCCAAAGACCTATCAACCTTATTCTGGTGAAGTAGGCTCTGGGATTCTCCTGGTGCAGAACAATGCCCGTCCTCATGTGGCCGAAGGCATTGATGCCATTGAATGGCCCTCCCCGGACCTGAATCCAATTGAGAACCTCTTAAACATTGTCTTGGTGCATCCGACTCCGCCAAGTAGCGCCACCGACTGTCCAGGAGCTCACTGATGCCCTGATCAAGGTCTCGGAGGAGATCCCCCAGAACACCATCTGCCGTCTCATCAGGAGCATGCCCAGATGTGGGGACCATACACACTACTGAGTCACATTATGAGTTGGCATGATGAAATTGGCGTAAGTTGGGACAGCCTGTGATATCAACTTTTACTTTCCGCGTGAGTTTGGATCCAGCCCTCAATTGGTTGGTGATTTTGGTTTCCATTGACCGTTGTTATGTCATTTCTTTCTCAACAAATTACACAATGTCCTGTAAAGATTTAGTTAGTGCCTATGCTATACACTTTGCCTTGCTTAACTTCTTCACATTGCAGGAGGTTTGCAGATGCAAATGTATTTCTTTCAAAGCACCTTTTGCCAAGATCCTTATTACAACACTCACTCAACGAGGACTTTATTGGTTGTTAATACACGCTGAGGAGAACATTCCCAATCCAAAAACCAACATTGACCTGGCATGTGTCCAATTTAACACAAGCAGTCAAGAATGCCATGTCCATCTCTTATTTTGAACTATTACAGAGGCTACCTTCTGATCAGTAAAATGTTTTGACTTGTTTAGTCAATCTTTGATTGCCCTACATCTCTCCAGTATTTCTTAGTTTTATATATATATATATATATTTGTTTATTGAACATACAATATTCAGTAGCAATAGGAACAATGCACAGTCTTATCCCCAGGTGCACCCCATACAAATTTACCTGGGTTGCAACGAGGAAGATTTCGCCAACCCACGCTGGACCCACACGCATTGTCGATATACCACAACCACAATATAATTTTCTGAACAGATGTTTTTTTCCCCCTATTTGTCATTTATATCTTAGCAAATACATACACCGCTGATGTCTTCATTCAGCATTCATCGGTCGACATTAAAAGGTCCCCTGAGTACTACTACACTCTTCACTCAACTCATGTCCTTTCCCCCCAGACCAACATGCCACTGGTACCGAGACGATATTCGCCTGCCAGAGAAGAGCCACCAGATCAACAACAAGGAGCGAACTCTGACCTTGCCCAGTGTCAGCCCCGACAACAATGGCATCTACTACTGCTGTGCAAAAAACGCAGCCGGGCACGTGTGCAGCAATTCTAACTTCACCCTTAACGTTATAGGTGCGTATCGAAGGTGATTCAATAATTTGGTGATCAGGAGAAATCACAGAGGTTGCACAAAGTAACTCCTGTGTCCCATTGGCATCAGAGTTTTATATAGGGGCCAGAGGCATAGATAATAGCTTTGAATTTAGTGATTTTTCTTTCACCCTTTCTTTATCTTCCTTCATCTGTTTTACTTTTGGATATTCTTTCTGTATCTCACTCTTTCTGCTGTTGTCTTGCTCTTGCCGTTTCTGTCTCTTACACGGTCCCTCTTGTGCTCTCATTTGCGATAAGCAAACATTTGAAGTACAACTCTACCTCTACTGTATAACATTCCAAACTTAATAATCCAGCTTGTCGTTGATGAAGCTTGACAATTCTCCAGAAAGCTAGTCAAGGGTTTACAACAACCACACAATAGACAAAAACTATTTGTGTTTCCTCACTCTTATCTACTTGTTATAAACAATCCCTCCCCCACAGATAAGAGCTATCCCCGTCCTTTGGTGGTTCCAGAAGACCAAGTGGTGATGAGGAATGAGGAGGCCCTCCTACACTGCCTGTTCACGGCTGATCCCCGACCTACCCAGGAGTGGTACCACCAGGATGAGCTTATCTCCAACAAGTCCCGGTAAGACTATTGATTTCCTCCAACTGCAGGATGACTAAGCACCGTCTATTATGCATCTTGAGTGTGCGTCTTTGAGGTGAATTCTGTAAGCAAGCTGATGTATTTTGTTTAGTAGAACATTGTCCAAGAGTCCTCTTTAAAATAACAAAAACACAAACATTTTAATAAGACGCTTTAATAACAAACCGCTGACTGAAATGAATGCCCTGTTCAGGGAACACTTCCTCAGTAAGATTGTCAATGTCTTACCTAGGTTATCTTGCTTTGCAAAATCACAACATCTAAATGTCTGATATACAGCATATAAAACCAACTTTTCATAAAACCAACCTCAAACACAAACAACGATCTAGCCCTCTTTGCCAAATTAGACGACCTGCCTGAAAGTTCAGAAATTAGTCTCTAATTTGCTGGAACCTTCTTTCTCTCCCCAAATGTTTCTCTATAGGACTGTTCTGTTAGCCAATGGCTCCCTGCTCCTCACCCAGGTGAAACCCAGAAACACTGGGACCTATAAATGTGTGGCCAAAGGGCTCAGTGGATCCCCGGTCGTTCTGGAAGCCACCGTGAACATAGCAGGTAGGAGTGTAAAGTGTAAACTGGAGACCAATGCAATAATTGTATTTCAAACAAACGTTTCAAAAGCGGTTATTTTATGGTTACAGACTATTTGAGACGAGTGTTTAAAACCTTTGGTTTGACTGCAACTCAGTCATACCCCCTAACTAATTACCCCCCTCCACAGAGATTAAGGAGATGGGCCCCAGCCAGAGCCGGGTGTTCTCGGCCAACTCCCTGGAGCGGGTGTCCTGTAGCCCTCCTCATGGCCTCCCTGAGCCTGAGGTGTGGTGGGAGCAGGCTGGGCAGCGCTTTCCCTCTGAGGGCAGGGTTTACCAGGAACAACTGGAACTGGTCTTCACGCCCACCCAGGGGGAGGACTCTGGACTCTATACCTGTGTGGCCCAGAACAAGGCGGGTACAAGGAGACAAGACCTGACTATCACCGTTGCCAGTGAGTATGGACCTCAGGGTGGGTTTGGTTCCCACAGAGGACCAGTATCGATAGGTTTTTAACACAAATAAAGCACTATGCCTGTAAGAACATCCTGTATGTATGCATCTTGGTTTACTTGAGATTAAAATGTAAAAATGTCAGTACATTTTCTTAGTTTGGTTTAATTGACCTTGCTTTAGCTATACATCTCCTCAGTCGAGCGTTACGCAGGCGGTCAATGCGACCAAATACCGTTTTTGTCCACCTTATGTGTTAGAAGCAGGAAATATGAGCAAGCGTCAGGATCTGAGCGACTTTGACACGGGTCATTTTGTGATGACTAGATGACTGGGTCAGATAATCTCCAAAACTGCAGCTTTTCTGGGGTGTTCCCTGTCTGCAGTGGTCTGTACCTATCAAAACTGGACAAAGGAAGGAAAAGTGGTTGCCTGGCGACAGGATCACGGGTGGCCAAGGCTCAATGAAGCACGTGGGGAGCGATGGCTGGCCCGTGTGAACCGATCAAACAGACGAGCTACTGTAGCTCAAATTGCTGAAAATGTTGGTTCTGACAAAAAGGTGTCAGAACACACGGTGCATTGCAGTTTGTTTCATATGAGGCTGTGCAGACCAGTCAGGGTGTCCATGCCGACCGCTGGACTAGGAGCATGTCTGTGTGTCGCGTACCTGGAGAGCACATGGCACCAGGACGCACTATAGGAAGAAGGCAAACTGGGCTTTTTTTCTTAAAAAGTGTCATGATAAATCAAACAATGGGTACTTAAACCCAGTTATTTCTTTATAGTATAAAATTGTTAGCATATCCAAAAGGATCCAACTTTTAGGATGCCTAGACATGTAGAAATAATACCAGTAGGAGACAAAATATAAAGATAATGAAAATTGAGATTGTGATTTTTTTTCTAGTGTTTAACAGGCCCTCTTTGTTTTTTCTTATTTCTTATTACTTAATGCCATCATCACACCTCGTGCAATGAATCAAAATGTTTTCACCTCTCGAGTAACTTCAATTACAGACTCACTCATTACAACGATCTTTAACTATTAATAAACATGTCTCCTGGAGTGCTGCATTTATTATTTACCTGCCTTCTCTGAAATGCATTGAGTGAACCAACAGATTCCTAATGTGATTGGCCCCCTCTAGCCGCCCCAGTGTGGGTGACAAAGCCAGAGGACAGCTATCTGGAGGAGGGCCTTCCAGGGTACCTGCACTGCCACACGCATGCCACGCCTCAGCCCGAAGTTACCTGGTTCCGCAACTCCATCCCAATCACTGCCGAGGTCAGTTTTGTGGTTGAACCTGTGTCTGAATGTACTTTTAAGATTCTGTGACTACACAACATTTCACATTTTCTGGAAACTGGGAGGAAGGGGGGGTTGGGGAAAATTTGTATTAGAATTAATTTGGTTCACTTTCTAAATTAAACACAAAGTGAAATGGAATTGACCCCAACCAAGATAATAACCTGGATATATTGATTATACCTCAGCAAGTTTGCATTTGCCCTTTAAAGGGCGCTGCTCAATAATCTAAATTGTATTTTACTGTTTTCAGGGGTTTTTGTCATTTTATTTTCACTTGGATATTGTGGAATACTGTGTTTCATTGACACTGGCAAAATATTTTATTGGGTTTAGTTTCAGGCTTCATATTAACAAATTATATACCCACTGTATTCTATAGTCATGTGATACTTATATGGACATACATTTTTTATCTTCTTTCAAACAATATCCATTTTAACCATGATATCATTTATTTAACAACAGTTTCACAAAGATCCAATTTCCTAGTCAGGATAGACTTATGACACCCCATGCCCTAATAGCAGGTATTGCCCCATTTGGCTGAAATAACCTATAACTGTCCACCAGTCTCTGACATCAACTGGGAGAAAGTTTTCCCCACACCTCCATGTATAATGTTTTCAGCTGTGTGATGTTTGAGGGGTTTGTTGCATGCACAGCCTGTTTCAAATCACCCCACAGCATCTCAATAGGATTAAGATCTGTGTTTTGACTTGGTCATTCCAGAACTATCTATTTCTTTCTTTTTCAGCCATTTACTTTCTTTGTTGTGCTGCAATGCTAACACATTTTGAAGCATGCATTTGAAATATGCGTAGAAGTGCACTTTAACCTATTGTTACAACCTACTATAGGACATCCGCTTCAAACTGTTCCCTAACGGAACCCTGAAGATCAACAATGTGGAGGTGTATGACAACCACTTCTACAGTTGTTGGAGCCAGACACAAGCTGGAAGGGTGGAGGCCCGGGCCAAGGTTTCTGTACTGGGTGAGAGTGTTTGAGTATCTTTCTTGGTTGGTGTATGTCTGAGTAAAGTCAAGAACTTCTAGGTGTACCCGATTTGGCCCAGAGTTCTAAGGTCTTAACGGCACTATAACGTGGATCAGTGTCCTGTGATGCAATTAGCCAGCACTGTTTGTGTTGGGGCAGTTACTAATCGGATAATGTTTCTTTGCCTTATCCCGCTATAGAGACTCATTGTGGTACCTCAGGCACATATGCATCAAGGTAGAAGGCCAGGGAGTGTGTTCTTTCTGGCGCAATTGGAATCTGGTGTGACTTCCTGGTTAAGATAGCACAGCGATAAGAACCAGAAAGAAATTCGATGTGTTTGGAAGATGCATATCTTGACAGTCTGCTAGGAATTTCTGATATGAAGCAGGGCTCTAATCTGGATCTGGAAATTACAAAACTAGGGGCATAAAAAATATGTAATATACTGCTCCCAAAAATTAAGGGAACCCTTAAATCACAAAATATATTAAAGATCAAAATCTTTACTGTACTCATGTAATTAGTTGAGAACAGAAATACATAAGAACGTTCAAAACTAAATCACCAAGCAATTGAGGGCTGGATTCAAACTCACAACGAAAATCCAAGTAAACAATTGATATCACATGCTGTTCCAACTTTTGGGAATTTTATCGTGGCAACTAATGTGACTCAGCAGTGTGTCTGGCCTCTCCCTGTGTGCACTGCTGACAACGTCTGGGCATGCTCCTGATGAGACGGTGGATGGTGTCCTGGGGGATCTTCGACCAGTCCTCGATCAGGGCATCAGGGAGCCCCTGGACAGTCTGTGACGCTGCTGGGCAGTGTTGGATGCACCAAAACATAATGCCCAGAGGTTCTCAATTAGATGCAGGTCTGGGGAACGCGAAGGCCGTTCAATGGCAACAATGCCTTTTTCACAGAGGAACTACCTAAACCTCCAAGTATATGCCTCCCTAGACCATCACTGATCCTCCGCCAAACTGGTCATGCTGGATGATGTTGCAGGCAGCATAACATTCACCAGGGCGTCTACAGTCTCATCCATATGTCACATGTGCTGTCAACCTGCTCTCATCTCTGAAGAGAATGGGGCGCCCATGAGGTGGACCCGCCAGTTCTGGTGTTCTTTGGCGGATGCCAATGATGCTACACAGTGCCGGGCTGTGAGCACAGGTCCCACTAGAGGACGGTGTGCCCTTATGCCACCTTCATGGAGTCTGTTTCTGACAGTTGGGTCAGAAACATGCACACAAGTAGCCTGCTGGAGGTCATTTTGTAAGTTTCTGGCACTGCTCCTCCTGTTCCTCCTCGCACAAAGGGGCAGATACTGTCCGGTGGCTGGGTTAATGCTCTCCGATGGCCATGTCCATCTCTCCTCGTGCAGGTACCACCTCATGCTACCAGTAGTGAAAGAGACACAAGCAAAATGCTAATCTTGAGGAGATCAGTCCAGAAGGATAAGGAGAGAGCAATTGTTTGTGACCACCACCTGCAAAATCCTTCCTTTTTTGGGGATTTTTTTTCTATTGCCTCTCCAATGCACCTGTTGTCATGTTCTTTTCCATCCAAATGGGTGACATTGATTCACTGTTGCTTATGCTTCCTAAATGGACAGATTGATATTCCTGAAATGTGTTGTTATACATTGATGATATACATGTTCTCATTTCCGGTTGGCCTGAAATTGTATAGTTTTGTGTTGGGCTAGGGCAGGTGTTGGCAACTGTGACACCCTAGTGCTTGGGTCTTTCCTCTGCCTCCTGATGTTCTAACGTTTCCAACATGGTTCTCCTACCTCCAGAGAAGCTGAAGTTCACCCCAACCCCCCAGCCCTCCCAGTGTCTGGAGTTGGACAAGGAGGGCACTGTGCAGTGCTCGGCCAAGGGTCGTGAGTCCCCCAACATTCAATGGGCTAAAGCTGGTAGGTGTTAGGGGGTGTGTGCATACCTTTGTGTTATCTCAAAAGTAAAATTATAACTAAGCCGTGCTTTTTTGCAGGTTTTCCCTTTTTTAAATACTTTGTTTTTAATTTCAAATGCATACATTAAGGGTTAAACAGGTACGTAGGAACAAAACCCAAATCCACTCCCCGTTGGCCTGAAATGTAATCGTTGTAGTTCCACAGTACAGCTTTGGTTTAAAAAATAATAATACGCAGTCTGTTCTGATTAAAGTTTAAGCTCAATTATTTAGCACAAAAAGACTAGATATTAAATGCTATGTCTGGCTCCCTTTACGTTGGTACCGTTCGTTTTCCCAGCTGCTATTTTCCCTAAATGTAGAGTAGATCTGTCAAGATTTCTTTGTTAGACAATACAGGCAATTGGTATGAGCCGGTTACTGTAAAGTTGCTGGTTCAAATCAGTTGATGCATGAAGCACGTCATTCCTAAATGCTCCTGTAAATTTCCCTGGATTAAAGCGCTTTCCAGGTGACCAAATAATAAGTGTTCCTTTCATGCAGATGGCGGCGATCTACCTGAGCATGTAAACCAGACAGCAGGTGTGCTCCACTTCTCCAGGGTGACGAGGGACGACGCTGGCAACTACAGCTGTGTGGCCTCCAATAGCCTGCAAGGCCGAATCACTGCCCTTGTGCAGCTCACCGTAGCAGGTATCCAACAATGACACCAGTGGATAAAGACGCCAACGTAGTTCGGACCTCATCAGCAGTATTCATCACACTGAGGCAGTGGCTCTCAAACATCTCACCTCAGACCAGCAGATGTTTTCCAACCGCTCTGCTAATGATTTGTTGTCAATTGTAATCAGGCATATTATCTCTGAAATAGTGTGAATGCATGGTCCGATGGGTGTCCTTGAGAAGTTTGAGAACCTCCACAGTAGATATAAGCACTTGACACCGTACAACACCTGGCAGATAAACAATGTCACCCCTTCAATATGCTACAAACCAGCGACCAAATACACATAAAAACCCTTTTGGTCTGGCCTACAGTGCTGATGCGGTTTATCTGCTTCCAGTGCACAAGAACAGTTGCATCATCGGTTTAAATCTGGTCCATTGGTATTTCAAAATAAAACGTTCCACTTTCTTTCCCAAACATTCTGTCCAGTGAAGCTTAAAAATACCTGGAAAATTAAAATGAGATGTTGGCCAATAGATCTATAGTAATCTATATAGAGATTTGCAAAAACCTCTTCAACCGCTTTGATTCCCTTCTCTGATTCCTTATTTTAACCTTCTTTCCTAACTCCTTCTCGTAGTTTATATAACATTTAACCTGGAGCCACAGCACAACACAGTATACCAGGGACAAACGGCCATCCTTAACTGCCAGGCCTCCGGCGACCCACAGCCCTTTATCCAGTGGAAGAAGAAAGACAAGTTCCTGGAGCCTCGCAAGAGCAGGTAGGGAACTGCACATTTCTTTGGTGCAAAAAGATTTTCTACTATTTTGTGCAAGTGAGTGAATTGTTTTATGACACACCTGGGTGCACACACACACACACATTTTGCACATTAATATATTTCATCCAGTCATCAATAACATTTTTCTCTAACACGATACAGATACTGTATGACACATTTGAACACAATTCTTAGAACTTCCTTAATGTACCCAGATTTTGGATCTTGCATCCCTTGCTTTACTGTTCACAGGTCTGGCTGGTTCAGACAAAAAAACATGCAGTGTACTCACTAACTTACAGTAAAAGTGTCAATGACATGCCCAATTTACACCACAACAAGATTGCAATATTGTATTAAAGATATATGATCCACTCTTGGTCAAGATAGATAGCTAAGACAGTTAACCAGGGAGTACTGCCAAACCGCACCATTGACATGTTTATTTAAGGCAAACATACGTAATCTGTTGATACTTTGTACTGTACAACTCCTTTACCATGGTGAATCTGGTTGCTATCAGTATCTTTAATATTTACTTTGTGGTTCGAAGTAGTGTTATCATTGGCTGAGAGAACAGCACCTGCAGAGATTGCTGTTGCAGAAGAAGGAAAATCGTTCTTCTCCCACTCCAATTTGGTGTCTAAAGAATCTGCTGCTCGTTTACTTGTTTGGACAAATGTTTTTTTTGACGAGTTTGCTTCATAATGTATTTTGGAAGCAATGTTAAGTCGTATAATTTGTCCTTGGGTTTAGGGGCTTCGCACCGAGTGGTTTAGGGGCTTGTGACCGTTACTGAGACCCCAAGACAAAAGGAGCACCAAGAGAGACACACACACACACACACAACCACACACACACCATCAGAACAGAGGGTTGAGGTCCATAATCACAGTGGTGGACATCTGTCTGCCAAGGGTCAACAGAGCAGTAATGTAACCCTGCAATGAATCCCCACAAAAAATAGGATGAAGAACCCGCTCACACCAAAGAAGCAGCACTAGACAATGGGGGCGATACTAGAAGAAAAAAAACATGATGGCAAAGCATCCCACAGTGTTTTCAAATAAATGGGAAAAAAGATTCCCCACTGGGAGTCGAACCCAGCTCCCACGTCTGGCAGATGGGATCGCTCACCAACCAGACCAGCAGACAATGTTAACACGACCCATCGCAGGGGTATAAAATACAAACTCACTACCTACGCCCTACCAGTGAAGGCATTAAGAGTGGAGTGCACTAGAGAGGAGGTACTAACGTCCATTAGGTAAAGACATCGTTTAGGTCAGTCTCTGTTTCGATACCAGGAAACGCTTGTCCAAGGGGTGACTGAACACAGTTCTGCCTCCTAAACCCTCATGACAGGCTTTGTCGAACCGATACTGTAAAAAAGATATATATTGTCCTTGAGGCAGCAGAGTGAATACACATCTGTTCTACCACACCAGTGCACAAACATAGATCTGTTCGCATAGAGTTCAGGAGTTAAGCTGGCTTTCACACCCAGAATGCCGCGAATGGCCGCGTCTGACAGCCCATGACGCACTAGCCGGTCCCGTTCAGGGCCCGGGCCTTCTGAGGTCCGTTGAGCGTAGTTGCGCAACGATCGTGTCTTCCGTTGCTCCGATTGTTCCTTCCAATCCCTTTGGAGTCTCGACCCCGTTGGGCTTTGTGAGGTTGGAGTACAAGGAGTTTCTCGGGGCTGCCCCTCCACTTTGCACTTTGCCGTTCTCTCAGCATTATTGGGATTGGACCTTGGGTAGAGCAGACAATACGGAAGGGCTGTTCCATTCAGTTCCGTCAGCCCCAATCCTCCTTTCTAAGCAGTCCTTTGGACCGGAGGGAGATGGGGTCAAACTTCTAACTTTCAATGTGCCTGGATACAGAGAAGGAAAAGACATTGGCCATGGAAGACATAGCTGTTGTAATTCATATTACATTAGGTAAACAGAGTAGCAGGAACTCTGAAGGACTAAATTAATCTATTTTCCACATTTGGGGTGGCCGGCAATTGCCAGGAATCTCAGAATAAGATGCACGTGCTATATTTTGATTCACAATTCCCACGATTGTATATGTAATTTGATTCAATATATGAATTCATGTCACTCTTGGATATGTGATTTGTTGATGTCTCCTGATTTAAAGGTTTTAATGACTCTTGGGGGGGAACAGGTTTTAATGGATAAAACAATTGTACATGTAATTTGATTCAATATATGAATTCATGTCACTCTTGGATATGTGATTTGTTGATGTCTCCTGATTTAAAGGTTTTAATGACTATTGGGGGGAACAGGTTTTAATGGATACAACAATTGTACACAAAAATATTTCATTATCTTTGGTAAAATATATCAAAATAGAAAATATCTAACAGATGTAACAGTATCAATATTCTTTCAAAATTGCTGGTAAAACCCTCCCTGTCATGATGAAGAAACCTTTACCTAAACCCTACATTGTTCGTAGTTGTGTAAAATGTGCCCTTGATGGAAGAACTACACTACGTATTCCTGACCAAATGTATTTACATAGATGGGTTAGAGGAGTGGGTAGAAAGAGCCTCATCTGGTCCCATCAGATCCACGACAATGATGATGGAAACGGAATGCAGCCACAGCTTCAACCCTATTTTTCCCCTCACCCCCAGGTTTCAGAAGATGCCCAATGGGTCCCTCATCATCCACGACGTAAGCACAGAAGACACAGGAAGCTACACCTGCATCGCTGGCCACAGCTGCAACATTGGCCATACGTCGGCAGAGCTTTACGTAGTGGGTAAGGCATGGGCCACACTGGGCAGAATTGATCAGCAGAACATCCATTTTGGGTTTCCCCACTAACAGTCCTAGCTTGCATCAGAGGTGGGAAAGCGTCATCTAGATCTGGACTATATTGTCCACCTATTTCAATCACATATACACAGATATTTAGCTTTGCTAAGGGCTCCAGGGGTAAAGTAAATACATTTTCCCTAATTCAACATAGGTAAAATGCGATGGAAATCTTTAAAAAGTAACTCTTCTGTAGAAATGTGTGGCTTCTGCAGCTGTCTTTGATGCTATTAAAGGTACTGAAGCAGCACCAATATGTTCCTTATATCTAGGTGCTAGGATGTGGATTGACAGCAATACTGTCAAGACGCTGGCTAATGAAACGCATTGGACCACTTTCACTCAATTCGAATGCATGCAGTATAAGCGGTTCAAATATGTCAGTAAAGTAACTAAATTCAATACAAGCCCCTTACTTGAGTCCCTCTTAAGTGTCAGTTTGAGTGTTTGCGTCTGCTTATACTTGCTCCTGTGTCTTCATCAATCCGTGTGCTAACAGAGAAACCCGCTCATCACCCGTTGGAGGAGGAAGAAAAGGCACCCTATAAGATGATCCAGACCATTGGCCTCTCAGTGGGCGCCGCCGTGGCCTATATCATCATTGTCCTGGGCCTGATGTTTTACTGCAAGAAGAGACGCAACGCAAAGAGACTGAGCAAAGTTCCTGAGGGGGAGGAGGCCGAAACTGAACGCCTCAACGGTCAGTTTTTAGTTGACATGATTTGACCGAGAAGACATTAACTTTATGGGCTTGAACATGTAAGCAACTTCAAGATTAGAAACAGGGTTCAATTTCAAAAGACGTGTGCATCCCGAGAAAGTGGCAAAAATAAATCCAAATAAACAGAAATCCAGTTTCAAGTAACAAGATTGTTTTGGTTATCCAAGAGGTTATTGCAATCTTTTTAGTTGCGAAAGAACGGGCCCGGTTGCTTAAATCTTGTGTTACTACAGGGGGCTCGGCCCAGCCTAACGGACAGGCCACAGCTGAGATCCAGGAGGAGGTGGCACTCACCAACATGGGCACGACGGCCAGCAGTGCCCACAGCAAGCGCAACAGCAGCCTCGACCGAGGGCTGTATCCCCGCGCCAACTTGACCACCATCACTGCTCTGGGTAAAGTTACTCCCAATGTTTCTTCTAATGTTACTGAATGTCGACAGGCTCCAAGAACTCCCTGGTTCAATTTGGCTTCAAACACCCTGATATCCTATCTCTGCTCCATAGGGAGAGGCGAGTTCGGTGAAGTGTTCCTGGCCAAAGCCAAGGGCTTGGGTTCGACCGGAGGAAGAGGAGGCAGCGAGGATGAGGAGGAGACCGTGGTGCTGGTGAAGAGTCTGCAAACCCGGGATGAGACATTGCAGCTAGAGTTCCGCCGTGAGGCCGAAATGTTTGGCAAGCTCAGCCACCCCAATCTAGTGCGCCTATTGGGCATGTGCAGAGAGGCAGAGCCTCACTATCTAATACTGGAGTATGCCGAAATGGTAAGTGGGTTACCTGAGTGTACATCGGCCAAGACTTAACATGGCTATATCTCTATAAGAAGGTGTCTCATCAATATTTCACCTATATTTTATTTTATAGATGTCTTTGTTTTAGAGTGAATTGACGCAAAATGAATGTGAACAAACAGAAGCGGTGAATGGGTTTTCCAACTTTAAGAACAGTTCTTAACCATTCGTGGTTATTGCTAAGGTAGCAATGTCCAATGCTTCATTGATGACACCAACCTGCCTTAATTGGCAGTGGCCTCCTTCCACAAGCAGGCTGCAATAATCAAAAGTGATCCACGGACTAGAGCACATTTGGAATTACTATGTTGCTTTACTTCATGAAGGAAGTCATTTGTCGGGTATAGGCTTATTTTTGTAGGATGTTTATTTGTATTTATTTTTTTACCTTTACTTTGCAGGTTTCCCAATCATTTCAAAAAGAATCACTCTCAGGTCACCCACTAAAGTTTCGCTTGACAAATTGAGCAAACAGTCTTATTTACACCTCAGTAGCCACCAGTGGTATCAGTATTGAAAGTGTCCCACAGTATAACTTTAAATTATAAAAATTGTACAGCCAACAAAACTCTTGCTACAAGCGTTGTTTATCCAAATAAAGCTATTGTACTGATAAGAGCATCCGTCAAATGAACTAGAACAATGCCTGTTTTTAAGTCCTAACGGGGTGCAGTCTTCAGGAGGGAGGATTATTTGGATCCAACCACACAAACCAACTCTCTTAATTTATTACACAAAATATTGTTGAATGTGTAAAGATGAGATGCGTCTAAATATAATAGGTGGTAAAATATAAGCAACTTATATATTCATGCCAATTTGTCAAACTCTCTACTTGTCAGCCTTGTATTTGTGCTGACCTTCATGAACAAATGAGGCCTGAAGCGGTGTGAAAGGACAGTGTTAGCAATATTCTGCCATTATTTATGTGTAGAGTTAATGCCTGGGTCTGTTTCTATGTTCCAAGGGGGATTTGAAACAATACCTCAAGATGTCCAAGAACAAGGAAGAGAAACCCAAGGCCCATCACCTCAGCACCAAGCAGAAGGTGGGTGTGTGCACAGACGAACATGTATACAACCGCTATAATACGTTAGCATCTTAAACAGGTCTTGGCCTCAGTGCAATAGGCCATGATTTGGTAGCTGGTGCTTAAATTAAGTCTCTCCCGCCGTTTCACCTGTCGCCTCGCAACGTGCTTGTTTGACCAGTCGGCAGGAGAAACATATTAAACTCAAGATGTAATGCATTGATAAATAATGAATTGCACAATCATTTCCATGAAGAAGTGCTTAAACCACGCATGTGTTTCCAACCATGGTAATCTTATACCCTCTTTCTCTTTCTCCATCAGGTCGGGGTGTGTCTTCAAGTTGCCCGAGGTATGGAGCATTTGTCGAATCAGCGCTTTGTCCACAAGGACTTGGCCACTCGCAACTGTCTGATCAGCAACAAAAGACACGTCAAGATCTCCGCCCTGGGGCTCAGCAAAGACGTCTACAACGAGTATGTTTTCCATTTGATAAAGCATCGATTTAACCAGGAATGTTTTTAAGCTATTTAATTAACCCAATGACGTCCTGAGGTTTTTCCTTTCTTGGCATCCGATCTCTAACTCAGTCCCTGACTGGCTTTGAGGTCCACATTTTACTTTCTATACATATAAACATAAATATATATATATATATATATATATCTATTAGAGCCAGGGAATATAAGCATTTTTGAAGATGCAACATGATGCTGAAGTGAACAATTCTGCATCGATGCATAAAAATTCATAAAGATTTATTATTATATCATTAAATATCATATACAGCGGGGGGAAATAAGTATTGAACACGTCACCATTTTTCTCAGCAAATATATTTCCAAAGGTGCTATTGATATGAGATTTTCACCAGATGTTGGTAACAACCCAAGTAATCCATACATACAAAGAAACTATGTGACTAGTTTCTTCATACAGGAAGCTGTCATTACCAAAAAAGGCTTTGGTACAAAGTATTAAATAAATATCAGTAAGCGTGTTCAATACTTTTCCCTGTGTTATTTTATTCATACTTTATTACACAACTTTATTTCTGAACTTATTTGTTTTGGTTTCTTTGTATGTATGGATTACTTGGGTTGTTACCAACATCTGGTGAAAAATTAATGTCAATAGCAGCCTGTCTGATGTAGGTCTAATGTAGATAGAAGACATGGTGCAGGGAGAGCAGCAGCCTGTCTGATGTAGGTCTAACGTAGATAGGAGACATGGTGCAGGGAGAGCCGCAGCCTGTCTGATGTAGGTCTAACGTAGATAGGAGACATGGTGCAGGGAGAGCAGCAGCCTGTCTGATGTAGGTCTAATGTAGATAGGAGACATGGTGCAGGGAGAGCCGCAGCCTGTCTGATGTAGGTCTAACGTAGATAGGAGACATGGTGCAGGGAGAGCAGCAGCCTGTCTGATGTAGGTCTAATGTAGATAGGAGACATGGCGTAGGGGCAGCAGCAGCCTGTCTGATGTAGGTCTAATGTAGATAGGAGACATGGCGTAGGGGCAGCAGCAGCCTGTGCTTGAAATGCACCTAGCTGCTTGAAAGCAGACGTTTGGGCACATCGTTTTTTTTATGGAAAACAAGCTTGATTAAGATTATGCAATGTGCGAGACCTGTCAAGCATAGATTAAATAGTTCAGCAACACTAAAAATATATGGAATCACATGTCACGTTTTCGCGATTAATTAATTAATCTAAAGACTAAAAGAGAGTTTTCAGGTATTTGTATTTTTAATAAAATAATGGGGGGACAAGATGCATTGTGATGCATCAAGAATCGGTTTATAATCAAATCGTATGAAATATGTTTCTTGCACTATGTCTCTGTGGAAAGGACAAACTCATGTTATCATAGGGACACCAGAGGAACTGTGGCACCACCCAGTGGTCAGACTATGAAACAACACATAAAACTTTTATGGTCCTGATGGTGTCTTCTTTCCCCTCCAGTGAGTACTACCACTACCGGCAGGCGTGGATCCCCCTGCGCTGGCTGCCCAGTGAGGCTGTGCTTGAGGATGACTACTCCACCAAAACGGACGTGTGGTCCTTCGGCGTGCTCATGTGGGAGGTGTTCAGCCTGGGCGAGCTGCCACACACCTCGCTAGACCACGACCAGGTCCTCGAAGGTAAGGCCAGCCAAAGTGGACCTGTTGAGGAGGTGTTGCTATTAGGGACACTACATTGTCAGCTCCTATTTGGTGGCAGGCAGCCTAGCAGTTTGAGCATTAGACAAGAACACCTGAAAGGCTACATGGTTGAATTATCTAGCTCTGTCAAAATTGCTTAACTCTAATTGTGCCCCCTTGTGGAAGCCCCAGCACCTCTTAAATTTCAAAGTGGTTGGGTTGAATGCAGAATTTACATTTGAATGTTCAATGTGTATTCAAATAAAATATCAACCAAATTAACGATTCAATCACCCATTTGTAATTAATTTATATAAACAAAGTTTGATCTACAAATTTTATCTAAATTGTATTATTGTAATATTTTCTGTTAAGCAGTCATGAATAAAAGCACAGTGCCACTGTTTTGGTTCCCATCAGTTTCTCAAATGCCCCGACTCATCGTCCACCCCTCCTGTGTATGTCTCTCCCCCTCCTTCCTCCCTTCCAGAGCTGAGGGAGGGCAGAGGGAAGCTATTGCTGCCACAGGGCTGTCCCTCCAGGGTTTACAAGCTGATGACGCGCTGCTGGGCCTCCAGCCCCAAGGACCGCT
>JACXGK010000985.1:22826-82098 GCA_016801125.1 Novumbra hubbsi
ATACAGTCTGTTAACCCTTCATGGGCAGAGCTGTGACATCACATACAGTCTGTTAACCCTTCATGGGCAGAGCTGTGACATCACATACAGTCTGTTAACCCTTCATGGGCAGAGCGGTGACATCACTTACAGTCTGTTAACCCTTCATGGGCAGAGCGGTGACATTACACACATTATGTTAACCCTTCATGGGCAGAGCGGTGACATCACTTACAGTCTGTTAACCCTTCATGGGCAGAGCTGTGACATCACATACAGTCTGTTAACCCTTCATGGGCAGAGCTGTGACATCACATACAGTCTGTTAACCCTTCATGGGCAGAGCGGTGACATCACTAGTGAACAAATGGGAACAACAGGCTTGGCCTACAACCCTCCCACAAAAAAAACCAAACAGACATTTTAGACGGGACTGGAGATATGGGGGGGGGGGGGGGCTTCCTTGTTTAGACACTCCTAGTCTAAACACACAAACAGCCTCCAAACACACACACCCTCTAAACACACAAGGTGGTGTGACAGAAAGACAGACTGAGACAGATTGAACACACAGAAACACCCATTGCAAAAAGTACAGGGTTGGTGGATCATGGTAACACCCAAAGAATTATGTGCATGTGCGTGCATGTGCCTGCATGTGCGTGTATATGTTTGCATGTGCGTGTATGTGCGTGTATGTGCGTGTATGTGCGTGTATGTGCTCGTATGTGCTCGTATGTGCTCGTATGTGCTCGTATGTGCTCTTGTCATACCTGGTAGCTGACTGGTCAAGTCTCCTTTGGGCTCTTTTTGGAGAGAACCGTCTGGCGGGAGGGAAAGAGAAAGAATAATTATTAATTGTTAATTGTTATGATAACATGTGTGTAGGACTCATGCGTTTCATTAACAACAGGCCTGGACCAATCACACGCCTATTAACTGGAAACAACAGGCCTGGACCAATCACACGCCTGATAACTGGAAACAACAGGCCTGGACCAATCACACGCCTGATAACTGGAGGGGTCCACATCTGGGACCCAAGGGAACAAACCAGGAACAAACCCATGACTTGTTCAATAAAAATTCAAAACACTGATTATTGGTCAAATGTTTTGTAATATGCTGCACTGATGAAGGCTACAGGCAAAAAAAACATGAAAATCCCCAATAGGATTCTTAGATTTCCCCTGTGTGTTCATAACACTTCTGACGATCCAGGTAGAACCTGTTTGAGTAGGAGCATCCAAAACCCCAAAATAACGGCGTTAAGTAACAGCTATATAACAATTATATCTAAGAATGTGAGCGAAGATAAGGGGGAGTGGGTTTACAAGCTTTCCCTCTAAACAATCTGCCAAAAGCCCTTCTGGCATGAGAGAGAGAGCTAGAACATTAAACCACTAGCGACATACACAGCATACAACACACGTGCTATACACATACGCATCAACAAACTCGCCGGGCTGACCGGTCACTAGCACATAAAGCTCAATGTGTTCCTGATGCACTCAAGTAAACAACAGAGGGGGGAGAGGGGAGGTATGGAAAAACTGCGAGAACAGCGACAGACTGATCAGGGCAAAAGGAGTGATGAAGCTCAGTGGCGAGAAGAATTAGATCTCCTCAAAATGATTCCCAAGGAAAGGAAAGGACAATCAAAAAAGAGGTCCACAGAGCAAGCAGAAAGGCTTTATTTAAAGAGAAATACCAAAGTAAACGTACAGCAATCCGAGTCCTACGGTGGCAGTTAAAGTAACTAACCAAATGAAAGTGACATCTTTAGTAGTTTGACGCTAAGGAGAACGTAGAAAATGGTTGACACGTACAACACAGAGACATACACAAACACTCACGTGGAGATCAGGGCAGGCTCAGGTCCCAGAAAGAACCCAGAAGAGGTTTGACTGGATCAGAAGTGGGTTGAAAATGAGAACACACTCTACCCCTTTCGTGCTTTCTCTCACACACAATGTGAACGTTCCAAGACCAGCCTACTGCTACCTCGTTCATTAGCTGACAGCCAAACTTAGGCACAGAGAGAGAGACAGAGGAAATGATAAAGCAGAACTAAGAGCACAGTCAGAAGTCAGAACTATAGCCCACCCCCAACCTCCTCCTCTGTCTGACCTAAACCGTGGCAATGATTCAGACACCACCCTCCATTTGTCCGTCTGATTCACAGACACGCACAAAGCTTGTTATGACACCGTCTTTACTGGGATATTGACGGCGCACTAAACCGAGAACAATGGCAAAGAAGAACAGACTGGAACACACACAAACACACACAGGAGCTGCTTTCCCTTGGACTTCTGGGCAAAGCTAGTCACCAGTACGACTCACATATACATCACATACATGAGTCACGCCCCATGACCCCCTCTGCATACCGATGCTATGGATTGCACACACACCAGAGGGAGGGAGCACAGAGTGCGAGAAGAGCGAGTGAGACAGCACTATAAAGCCACCTGAGGCCCTTAGAGGAGTGCAGCGGTCTATGAGGAGGTGTCCTACATTAACTCCTTCTGGTGGCATGTTTAAAATAGGAGCAACACCAGAACTGCACTGGCTGTCACCGTACAATACATACGATCAGAAACAAACTGGAGCGTTTGGTGAAGCAGGGCTCCGTCACATCAACTTCAGTGGTCAGGAACACAATTTTGTGATGCCGTGATCCAGAGGGCAGTAACATTTACAAATAATATGTAGATACACTTTTCACCTCGCAGACAGAGCTTGCACTTGCGATGCAAAGCCAAAATATAGTTTTCAAATGGTACAAATGAAACAACTAAATAAAATGAAGTGTGCTTTATTGGGAAGTCAGATCTCCCATACAGCCCCCAGCTACGGTATTTTGCAGACCAACACGGGGAGCAAGTTTGACAGTCCCGAAAATAAACAAGCCATGATGTGTCTAATATTTACTAGCTTGCTGACTGACATAGTGAAGCCAGCCAAACTTCATATGAAGCGGAAAGGAATCAGTGCATCGCACTAAGTGGAATATGTTCCAACAAAAGCTTGTTTGCTCCTGTTCCTAACAAAACTGGGGACTTGGTGACTATACATGCTGACAGACTAATATTCAACACCGGGCAAACTTATTTGATGGTAGCATAAGTACAACTTCATGAAACAAGCTGAGCAAACTGTAGGTGTCAGACTGTAAAATGTAAAAGTATTGCCTGTAAAGATAGTAAACTTAGCTATGTCAGCATGTCAGACAAAGGGAGCTTTTGTAGCCTTCTGAACTTAAATCTCTTATAATCACTTTTACGTAATGAACATGGGTGATGCAATGTATTCCAGCTGCAGTGTCAATTAAAATGTTCTAAAGATCCCATCAAAAAATGCTTTATTGCGGATGCAAATCTCACTGAAGTCTGGTTAATCTCAAACAAACCGAGGCATTGTTCATAGGCACTGGCACACAGGACAGTAAAGGGTCCATCGAAGGTTTTTTGTAGAATTGTGTGGTGGGAGTTGTTTCCAACAGTCGAATGGATTTACCAAACACACTTGCGAAACTGCTTTGTATGTGTATATACTTGTGAGGACGAGAAAACAAAACAAAACCATGCTCACTAACCTTAATAACCTAACATTTACTCACTAAAATAACCCTGACCCTAACCATAATACCCAAATCTAAAAGTAACCCAACTTGTAACATTAACCCCAATTGTAACTTTGACCCAAAATCCAACCAACGAGCCAGAAACGTACTTTTCCCTCATGGGAACCTACACCAGTTACAAATAAAGGCTAATTTTGGGGGGTTTTAATATCCTTGTGAGGACTTGAATGTATTTCAATCTGTGAAACAAAAACACACAATTCTCTCTCCCAGTTTTGCTCTGTGTGCTAAGATGGTGTTGACCTATATTCAGTCCCCTAAGACGTCTCCAGGTAGCCTTCAGACGAGAGAGAGACAGAAAAAGAGAGAGAGGAACAGAGAGAGAGACAGGGAAGGTCTGTAGAATAGGGGCAGTGAGGAAAGAGAGAGAGTGCTTGTGTGTTAGCTAACCGTGTTAGGTGAGTTTGGTTCATTAGATTACACACTGACCTATCCTATAATCTAATTTAAACCCGGGATTACATTCTCCAGTTGCCCCATGGTTATATTCAACACACACACGCTACTAGGGAGCTACGATAACGTGTGTCCATCCTTCCCTCTAAGGCAGTGACAGAGAGTGAAAGGTGAGCAGGGAAGGATGAGGAGGTTGAGGAGAAAATCAAAAGGAGGGAGCGAGAGGTTAGAATTAGACAGAAAAAATAGGAGAGCAAAAGGAAGAGATTGGGAAGAGCAAAAAGGGAGGTGTGAAAGCTGAGAGCTGGGAAAGGAATGAGGAGGGATGTTTCACGTTTGTCATAGCACTGACATCAAAGACACACGCACAAACACAAACGGGAGTGTCTGTGTGTGTGTGTGGGGTACTTGTCTGTTCCCATGGTAACGCTGATGTCGGCCCCATACCCACCTGCATTGCATGTTCAGGTGTGACGGAAGCACACAGACCTCGCTGCGGACTACGTGCACACATGCACTGGGCACACACACACGCGCACGCTAATGTGTAAGTTCTGAGGAAGCAAATAAGGACACAGTGGAGCTGATATGGTGTGATGGTGGGAGGGTGCAGTTATAGTAGGTGTCATCCGGAAGCAGTAAAGAGGGACAGGCCAATGTCCCACTGCCTCTCAGGTTACAGTTGTTCAATTCAGTCATCAATTAATAAACCAAATCAATACCTTCCATTTGGAAATTCTTCTTTTTGTGTAGCATCAGTCAAGTGGCTAGTTTGTGGTAGCTAGCGTGAACGTTGCACGGTTCTGGCCTATGCAGACACACTAATACACACATTTTCAAAATGAGGTCATCACACTTTCACTCAGTCTCTCTCTCGCTTTCTTGTTCACAAACTTTGCTGGCTTGATTGTTAATTGTTATGGGCTTGGGGAACATTTTAGATCTGGCTCGGGAAACAGAGGATTAAGAGACAGAGAGAAGGAGCGTAAGGAGACAGAGAGAAGGAGTGTAAGGAGACAGAGAGAAGGAGTGTAAGGAGACAGAGAAGGAGTGTAAGGAGACAGAGAGAAGGAGTGTAAGGAGACAGAGAGAAGGAGTGTAAGGAGACAGAGAGGAGTGTAAGGAGACAGAGAAGGAGTGTAAGGAGACAGAGAGAAGGAGTGTAAGGAGACAGAGAGAAGGAGTGTAAGGAGACAGAGAGAAGGAGTGTAAGGAGACAGATAGAAGGAGTGTAAGGAGACAGAGAGAAGGAGTGTAAGGAGTCAGAGAGAAGGTGTCAGGAGAATAAAGGGGTAGAAAGCTGCAGGGTCTCAGAATACAGCAATGAATAATGCTATAACCATGATTTGATCATGCTACATTCATATTATCATGATAGATTCAAAATATTATGATACGATCATGCTACATTCATATTATCGTGATACAATCATGTTAAATTCATATTATCGTGATATGATCAACGCTACATTCATAATATCGTGATATGATCATGCTACATTCATATTATCGTGATATGATCATGCTACATTCATTTTATAATGATATGACCATGCAACATTCATATTATCGTGATACAATCATGCTAAATTCATATTATAATGATATGATCAACGCTACATTTATATTATTGTGATATGATCATGCAACATTCATATTATCGTGATATGACCAAGCAACAGACTGAGGGAAAGCAAGAGCATGTAAATGGCGGGTAGCCTATCGCCACAATATTGCGCACGTGTGTATCAAAATGTTAAGTGATGCCTGAAAAAGCACCTGGAAACTAGCAAGAAGCTGGGCAAGTTGCTGTGCTTAAAGATCCCACATTTCAAGCCACCAATCCTCTCTTGGAACATGCAAATGCAAACTAAAACCGCATGCAAATTAAAATGGATAATAAGGCACCTTTTCACTCTCAATTCTCTGTAGCTTCTCCATGTACTCTTCAATTCACAGATACATTATGTGTGTTTTCAGACATTCAGTCGGACCCTCGCAGTGCCAGAGAGACAAATACAGACGGGCAGTGTGAAGAACAGGAGCGAGAAGTGAGCGAAAGAGCAAGACTGGGAGAAACCGAGAGAAACCGAGACAGCAGAGGGGGAGGATGAGGAGAAAGACCTCCAGTGGCAAGGCAGGCACTAACCCTGTGCATGTTAGAACATGGCTGGGAACTGTTATTGAGCCAGGATAGAGGGGGGAAAATTGGCATTAGCAGCCTGACACTCGCTGCGTGCCTAAGTCAGTGCAGCCGGGGTGGGGGTGAGCGATTGTGTGTTGGGATGATTGTGGAGGTGTACCACGTGTTATGAACTCAGCCCGGAAGTCAGTATATCAGTGCTTTGCACTGGCAACCAGCTCCATGTTCACTTTGCTAGAGAGATCATTGTTCCGGCAGCGTTGATGCTAGTATGGCTGCGCATTATAGAGAGGATGGCAGCGAGGAAAAAGCTTGAGTCTATCTCCGCTCCAATCAGAGCTTGGTTGCCCGCAGTGATAACAGGGCCTAGCTCAGCTGGTTGCCAGGCGCTCTCACAGGGGTGTCAAAACACTGTAATGACACCCCATAATAGGCTGTCATTATCCAGCCACAAAGGATGAAGCTAGGCATTGGTACTTGGTCAGATTAGCGCATTTCCTTAAAAGAAATGAAGGAAGCATGTGAGATGAGCCTAAACAATTGTACGTACCTACAGACAACTTTTACAACAGAGAACAACAACACATGGGGACAGAAAAATGGTTGCACACATTTTTAATACACAATTTTAACTAGTCTCTCCAGAAAGCTCAGAGATGTGTGTTAAATCAATCGGGGATGGGTATTTTTAGCGGTATGGTAGTGGTTAAGATTTGAGGAAAGTATTTGGGTAATGTTGGTGAAGTAAACATTGTTATGTAATGGCAGATTGGTACTGTCAATTAATGTGTCATGCAATGACACATGCAATTATAATGGATACAGAACTTCCAGTGTGAGCTATCTATACACCCGCAGACTGAAGGCAAAGGCTGAATCTCATCTCCTTCCCATGCATTGAGCCTTGGATTGACAACCAAGATAGGAAGCAAGCAATATAATACACACAAGGTTATTACCGCCAACGGATTGATGGATTAAATATATTCTGGACAATGCAGGTTTAGTGCAACACAACTACCATTTTAAGAGAATGACCAAACATATGGAAACTTCCTGTAAATCTATTAAGCTACAATGACATTAACTAAATCCTATTTGATTTTCTAAATATGTTGTGGTATATTATGAATAACAACTTATATTTGATAACCAAACTAAATGCTCGTTGGAAAGGAAATTAGCACTAAGACTTTGAACTTCCATATTAGGTAAGAGCTAACTGTTATCTATCTACTGAATCGAGGACAGGCCCAGAAATAACGATAATACATCCCTCACTTCACCACCAAGCAAGTTAGCAAGCATGAATGACTAACATTAGCCTTTAAAAATGTCAGTGTTCATCTTGATTAATCCATCATGCATTCCACTAAGACACCATGCACTGGAAATACATCGCAAAATGAGTCACAATTGAATGCATCCTATGCCCAAGCGTGACATAATAGCAATAGTAGGGGAACCCTAAGCTAGCGTGCTAACATAGCCACATACCAGAAAGCGATGCCATGCCGTGGCATTGTTTACATAGCACGCTCGATTGTGTTCTATTCTGACAGCACGAAAAGCGTTGGCTATTTATCTAAACACTTTTTAGGAGAGTAATTAAATCTCCAACACGTGGATCTACTTATACAAAAGATGTCTATTTTATCCTGCAACTGCAACCAATCTGGCAGTAAGCTGTTTGTGATATGCCTGTCCTAATTGCCTTGGCTACTCAGCTAGCCAATAGCTATATGATTCTAAACACACTAGCTAACTTTGCTCTATACTGTAGTGATTTTGCTTTTTTATTTAAATGTTTTAAAACCTCATTGACTATACGTAGCCATCTCTGTTGCCTAACGGATGTGTTTTCTTTGCATATACCAAACTTAAGGACGGTAACTAAGCAAACGAGCTAATTTCAGGGTGCAGTCAGTTACAAAGCTAATAAAGCTAGCGTTAGCTAGTAAGTAACTAGTAAGTATTTTGACTGTTTATTGTTGTTACGGGAGTCAAGAGATTGGCTTGCTAAATGACATGGTTGGTTACATTTTACTGCGTGTGTAACAAATGAATTCTTTCTGCATTACAGCCCCCACCCCTCCCCAATTTATGATCCATTGTCGCTTCTAAAAATGAGTAACGATACCTGGGCGAACCTCCCCCCGCCTACCGATCCAGAAAACAGTGCTCAATCGGTAACAATGCCCCGATAGCCCCGCGACTATTTTGCACTGCCCGATCTGATCTCCCCTGTTCGTTTTACGGCTTACCAGATTTAAAGAAGGCTGCTATATCGGCAGAGTCCTTCGGCGTCTCCTCCGCTCCTTCTCCAGAGCTCATGATGGTAGCCACCAAAAAACGTTCCCAACTAATTTCCCAATGCGTTGGGCCTTATTATTGCCAACAATCTGTTCGTTTCTCGGAAAAGCGTCGGCCGAGACACGGAGACAGGCTGGTTCGCTTCTAGACGCTAATGCCATCAGCATACCTCCATCTTGGGTAATACAAATGCACAGCCGGGCATCCGCCGGGTTCCTTCTCCGAGTCTAGCCGAGAAGAGATTCGTTGGAGACGAGGAGGGGGGCAGAGGGGCAAGGGAATCGGGAGGGGCTGGGTCTCTCGGTTAATCTTCGGAAACCTTCGGAAACGAGCATACGGTCAGGGCTGTGTTGCACTTGCGGCGTCTGTGAATCGTAATGACCACAATAGTGATTTGTGTGCCCTTTCAGTGTTTCCGTGCCAATCGACATATAATGTAAACAATTATTGCACAGTGTTCTTGTTACAATTTTGAATTAATTTACAGCCTCAAATAAGGCCTCTCCTCCTGGCTACACTAGTATTGATATAATAATAAGAAGAATGTATTGAAGTTGTATAACTTTCAAACCGCTCTAGGTTTCTTCCTACACCCCGGCCCCGTAGGGAGTTTTTCCTAGGCACCGTGCTTCAATCCTGTTGTTGCGTGCTCACTGGGGTTTTAGGCTGGGTGTTTTTGTAGGAGCACTTTGTGACAACTGCTGTTGTAAAAAGGGCTGTATAAATAAATTTGATTGATTGATTGATTATAGAGGAATAACTTCAAGGTGCATGAAAAAGAACATAAGAAAAATAAAAAAAGAACTATCAGATAAAAATGAAATAACATATACACATATAACATATATACAGAATATATGCATTAAACTATATTATTAATTCGGTAAACAAAAATTATAAAACATGTTCTTAAATAATAAAGTACAGTATAATTTGTTTTAAGGGAAGGGTTGGCCAACCGATAAAGTCTGCTTTAACAGCCACTATTCTGTGCAAAAAGTTTGAGAATCCTTGGCTTTACTTTCAACCCTGATCTCTCTTTTGATGAACATATAAAATATCTCAAAATCTGCTTTTTTCCATCCTCGGAACATTGCAAATATCAGAAATGTTTAGCAAAAACTAATGGAGGAAAACAGATCCATGCCTTTGTTACTTCAATATTATATTACTGCCATGCTCTTCTCTCCAGTTACCTGGATAAATCAATAAATTAACTTCAATTAGTGCTGAACATGGCTTCTAGAATCCTAGCTAGAACAAAAACATTTGGACCAGGGTTGTGAAGCTGACCGGAAAGGCTTGTCCACCCCTTCTGTCTTGCCAGCTGGGCTCTCATCTCTAATGGGATGCCCTCTCTCCAATGCCTTTCGGGGGTGGATTCACTGGCTCACTGTCTCTCCGTTTCTCTGTTGCCCTCAAGCAATAGGATTGAACTCTGTGGGCGATACTCGGCACAGCCAGGGGACGACTTGTCATCCCTCTGGTTCCTCTCTAGGTTTCTTCTGTTTCTGCCCTTTTTATGGATTTTTTTCTAGCCACTGTGCATCAACTTCTCTTTATAAGGGAAGTGAAGAGACATGCAGTAATTTTAAAGCAAATTTCTTAAGATGTGCCAACTTTAACAAAAGCATTTAAGAGTTTCGTGGACATCAGGGCCCCTGGGCATGTACCCTGTCAGTGACACTTTATATCAACCCAAACTATAATTCAACATTGTTAGCTGACATTGAGTCCCTCAATGAACACGGCTGATCGTTTCAATTAAAAAAATACACTGCTCAAAAAAGGGAACATGTAGTCACAGTATAACACCAAGTTAATTCAACTTCAGGGATATCAATCTGTGCAGTTTGGTAGCTTAAGCGATTGTGAATGTTAATTCACCTGTCTTGGTGCAAGACCACCCAAAAAGGATGGTTTTGCAGGTGGTGGACACAGACAATTGCTCTCTCCTAATCCGTCCTGACTGATCCTCCTCCTGCAGGATGGCACATCCATACATGTTGTACTAGAAGGTTTACTGTGTCTCCCAGTATAGTCCGAAGAGCATGGATGCATATCCTTGGAGGGTCGCACAGACATCCACGTGCTAATCAAAATCGTAGTGGATGTCCGGAGTGTTTGCGAAATCCAGGCTATACTGCCAGGCTGAGTGAGCAGCGTGATAAGAACCAGAACGACATGTGTTTCAGTGTACACACATCTCACCATTAACTGTCCTGAATTAGCTGGGATTGGAAATCACAGAATTGGGATAGCCACAGTATGAAAGTAAAAATAAATAAACAAATAATAAAGTACACTACGTCCATCATAATGCAACATTATTTTCTCTTTAATCTTTAGATAGTCTAACTACTAAATTGTGAGTGAATCTGACATTAAGGAGTCATTTGTTTTAATGGGGTAAATGTCAGGTTAATGTCTAAAATTGTATGAAACAAAGTATATGTGACACTGTGGAATGGATGAAAACGCACACATACCCAACAACAAACCTCACATTAAACCATTGTACATAAACAATATACAGTGATTGTGTTGAACAAAACTGAGGACAGAATTCACCTTTTAACTAAAGTTGCATTTTCTATTAATTGATTTTATTTATCCAACTTTAATGACCACTCATTAAACTGAAGTTCAAGTGCTAATTTGACCATTTTGTTGAATTTAAATTGTTTCATTATGTTTCTTAATGGCATCAGGCTCACCACACTTAACAGGTCAAACTAACAAGGGAATTCAATGAATGGGAATTACAATGAATGCGGTTTGCAAAAAAGTCTTTCCCCGGTAGTCTCGGATTCATCTATTCAACAACATTTTGTATTCCCTACTACAATCCTGTATCCAAAAAAGTTGGGACGCTGCCTAAATGCAGAATGCATTTTTTCCTATGTTTAATTTACGCTTTTAGAAAAGACATAGCCATTTTGAATGTGATGCCAGCAGCACGTTTTAAAGACAGTTGGGACCGGGGCGTGTTCACCACTGTGTTGCATCCCCTCTTCTTTTAGCAATACTCTGCAAGCATTTGGGAACTGAGGAGACCAATTGATGTAGTTTGGAAAGAGGGTTTTCACATTCTTGCTTGATATAGGATTCAAACGCTCAACATTTCGGAGGCTCTTTTGTCGTATATATTCTGTATCATAATGCGCCAATTGTTTTCAACGGGTGACAGGTCTGGACTTCAGGCAGGCCAGTTTAGCTCCCTGACTATTTTACAATGAAGCCATGCTGTTGTAATACTTGTAGAATAGTGTAGAATATGCAAGGCCTTCCCTGAAAAAGCCGTCCTCTGGATGGCAGCATATGTTGCTTCGAAACCTGTATATATTGATCAGAATTAATGGTGCCTTTGCCATGTGCACTGATGCACCCCCATACGATTACGGATGCTGGCTTTTGAGTTGTGCAATAAGAACAAAATGGATGGTCCCCTCTCTTTAGTCCTGAGAATTGGACGTCAATGATTCCCAAAAATTATATTTTTTATTTGTCAGACCACAGTATTCCACTTCACCTCAGTCCATTGTCAGGCTCGGATTCTCTGAATCTTTAAATAATATTGTGTACTGTAGATGCCCCAAACTCTTTGCAATTTTACTCTGAGAAACGTTATTCTTCCATTGTTGTACTACTTGCTCGCAGAGTCTTTCTTGAACTTCTGAACACCACCCCATCTTCACTTCTGACATATGATATGTTGTCTTTGAACTGAAAAGACAGTACAGAGACAAAATTCTATTGAATAAAGGGTTTAAATTATTTGCATTTGGTTTTTATTTACTTTTTACGTAGTGTCCCACTGTTTTTGAAAATAAGATCATACAACACAGGTCTAGAGTTTTATTAATTTGGCCACCAATATTCTTGACAAATTTCATTTTGGAGATTGTGTTCTCTTTGCACAATGATAAATGATGGGAATACACATAAGGTGTATTTACAATAAAGGATTACAGAGAATGGAAAATGGCTGAAATGACAAGATGATCATGCTTTAAATACACCTTCCAGTATACCTTCATCTTTGTCCATTGGCCAAATGTGTCTGTGTAACCTTTGACTGGTGGCAGTTATTAAATGCTTTACAAAAACTGATCAATAAAACTTACTTGGTTATCATTATCAGTATGTGTGAATAGTCCCATCCAATGGGACTAATCCCATCTAATAAACACGCCTTGATCATTTCAGTACTTGTGTGCGGACCTAATGCACTGCAGAAAGAAACCAGGAGAGGGCACACTAACCACACTGAATCCTTGCTCTTTTGAAAAGTTTAATAAACTGATGCATTAGGTAATGCAGTTGGGAGCAAAATATGCATGAGTGTGTGTCTGACACATGGTGTGTGTGTGTGTGTGTGTGTGTGTGTGTGCATATGCGTGTGTGTGACAGACAAGAGATGTCTCCCAGGCGTTCCCCTCTGAGCTAGAGAAATATAATTGATCCCATAACCTGTCCATCTTTAATACCTGCTGTTATATTGTAACATAGTGCTTTGGCAATATGCTATGAAACGTCTTGCAAATTTACATTGAGAGACTGGGAGCAAAAGAGAAACTAACTAAATATCACCCTCTTCCTCTGAAATGTCACACTATTAACTGGATTAATCATGAGTCTCTACTGGGCAGAAAACACACTCACTGAAATTAATGAAAGAAAGCAGGTCTCTTGGTTTCTCTATCCCTCATCCTTTCTCCCTCTTCATCTTTCTCCCCCACCTCCTCTTTTTCCTAGTCGTGAGCCCCCCTTCTCTCCAGTCTTTAACCCCCCTCCTATTCTTTCTAGTCTCCACCTCCTCCTTTCCCTAGTCTTCTCCCTCCTCCTTTCCCTAGTCTTTCTCCCTCCACCTCTTTCCCCAAGTCTTTAGCACCCCTCCTCTTCTCCCAATTCATTCTTCCTATCTTTTCTTAACTTTAGTCCACCCCCCCACACCCTTCTGTTCTATTTTCAATCTCCATGACCTCTTTCATTGCCTCTGTCATATGATAGACTCCAATAAAACAGGTTGATACTGTCATCAATAGGCTCACGAAACCACAAGGCATCTTTAAGGTCTAACTGCCTGTATTGCCTTTGCATGCATCTATCATCTTACATTTTGACATGTTCACTGGAATGAGAATATTATACCTGTGTTCCTCCTTTCTTCAATCCACTCTTCCAGAGTGTGTGTATGTACAGAAGCTGTGTCGTCCTGTCTCTTTTCAGAGTGTGTGGGTGTGTGGTGTGCATGCATGTATGTGTGTGTTACTCCAGTCCAGCTCTCTGCACAGTGTGAGTCTTTTATTGGCCCATATCCTGCTGTTGCTCTGTAATTATGGTAGACAGAGGGAATAACAACATCAGATGGTGAGGGAGGTCTGCCCATCCGCATGTCACGTTTATAAAGTGTACTCCTGTGTGCCAGCATAAGTACCATGTCTGCCGGTGTGCCAGCATAAGTACCATGTCTGCCGGTGTGCCAGCATAAGTACCATGTCTGCGTACGTGTATGTTGTTAGGTTCATATAAAGATTTGCTTTCACACAGAGGGTCAACTGGTCAGAACTTCCACATCGCCCCAGATGGGTCCACGATGCAGGGCCTTGAGAACAGGCAACCTGGTGGTTAATGTCCCCACACACAGGTGCCGATACACACCTACACACACAAGAAGCCGTAGCAGTGTCACTTTACATCCTACTGAGTCCTGTGCTCTAAAGGAGAGGTGACAGGGGGTAATTGTATTGATGTTTGTCTGGTCTGTTCTCTCCCTCTGGGCTGGAACACACACACCCACACACACACACACACACCAATTTCACTAGCAATCAGAGCCGAGGTGAGCTGACCACACATTAGGCAGACAAACTGGCACCAAGCAATCAGTGGATCAGGCAAAGAGGGCGGGTCATTACGGCAGCTCGTCATCAACACCCGTTTAGGATCGCATTTCTTGTGGCATTATGTTCTTTTACAGTTGGTAATCTGTCTATGACTTGATGACTTGCGACGAAATGCTATCAATATTTCATGTTTGATCAAGCACTTTTAGGAGATATGTTACATGGACAAATGTTGCTTTTTTTATGAAATGTTGTTTGTTTAAACAAACAGCTATCAAGTTCTCAGATTGGCGAACGTCAGATATTGACGATTGAAATGCAGCCTGTATTGTGGAAAGTGCGGCTGCGCAATGCACACGGGATTCGTATCTTAGCAGCCAGAGACGCAACTTTTTGAGGTTAGCAAAAGTGACTGTAGCTGTAGCTAGACATACAGTAAAAATAGCTTTTATGATGGATGTGTCAATAGAGGCGAAATCAAAACCAATTTCAGCTATATCTGTGTATAGTTACATTCCACCAAGACGAACTGAACCAAAAGAAATGACCTATTATAATAGTGACTCCAAGGTACAGTATGTAGTTAAATGTGTGTTTTCTAAGTTACGTAGTTACCGTACAGTAATATATTGTAATACATTGCAAGCACACCAGCTAGAAAGCAATGTTATTTATTACTAGCTCTTAATGTAATGTACTCTCTTTACAAATAACTTATTTTCCATCTTCATTTTTCGCCAGCCTCACATTAATTGTCACCGTCTTTCTTTTCTCGTTAACTTTTCATCTATCTGGATCAAGATCTATCTGCCTAAACTATCTATAGCGCCCTTCTTTTCTCTACCTCGAATTAGTAATTGAGCTTATTGTAGAAAACGTTTCTAACTAGTTCTCCTATAAGCTTGGTATATGCTAGCTATAATAAAATAATTTTGTTTTGCAGGCCTAATTTCGAAAAAGTAGATTTACAAATGGTCTCATTGAAGTGTGTACATCCAAAATTAGAGTATGCTGTCTATCAAATACTCTATCGCACAATACTATTCTTCTAAGGGGTAAACACTGTTTGAATGAAGTGTGCATCTGCAATAGAATCACTTGTGCATTAACCTCCACAAACTAGAGTGGATCTGTCCATCAAAGTGCGCAATTCTCTCACGTAAAGAACGTATCTTACCAGCAGAGCGTGTAAGGTAACTATGTTATTATAAACAACGCATGGTTGAGACACAATTCAATTTGGAGACGTAGCCTATGGTTTTCAAGCAATAAAGTCGCACTGGTGTATTTACCTTCTGTCCACTCAACAATCGCGCGTGCTGTCTTTTGCCCGTGTTACTTTCTAGTCAATACTTCATCCTCAGCTGCTTGTTTTAATACAAGAACGCCGGCCTATATGTACTGTTGATTATTTTTTCAGAAATGGATGCAAAATTCTTTAAACCAAATGTGCCTTATTATTAATCTATATCACCTGTAGGCCAAGGAGGAGTCCCTTTATGACTGTATACACAGTCGGGCAGAAGGCTATAACAACAAACTGCACCGCGATGACAGAGAACACGCCAAGAGTAGAGGACTGGACCTGTACTCTGAGGTAAGTAGATTCAATAACTAGATACAATAAGTCTTGAGAGCTAAAATGACTGTTAAGAGTTCTGATTCAGCCTCCATGTGCTGTATGCTGTTATATGCTGTTATGCCATAGCTAACTAATCTTGTGGTTTAAATTATGGCAGAAATAATATTTTTCTTTGTCTATCTGCTTTAATCTTCAACCCATGAAAGAAACTGAAACACTTACTTGTTCCAGTAACATAATTTATGGGAATAGCTCTTCAATGTGTTTGCAGTCTTACCAGTATGGTACAGCGTAGCTCTATTAGGGATATATGTGAGTTTACTTCAGCATCTGCCAAGAGGTCAGGTGGTAATGCACTCACGGTCCAAAGAGCTCTCGACTCAAGTCCTACTCCAGCTGGTTCCTCGCACTCTTTCACACTGTCCTAGATCTGCTCGTATTGAACACGTTTAATGATACCTGTCCTGCATTTTGACAATTTGAATTATGGTAACCAGGTGTGACAGCATCGTTGCTGCCACCAAGTATGTAGGTAGGTTAAGTGGTTGCTGATGTGAGTGAAGAGCTATGGCTAGCAGCTGGATGTCACTCTATACCGCTGGTGGTTGTTAGGAAGCACTAATTCAGCTGGATGTTGCCCAATGCCCGCTGAGCTGAAAGTATGTTAGCATCATAATTCCTGTCAGGTAGAAAGCAACACCAGTGTGGGGCTTGGTTTTTAGGTCATTGAACGCAGAGAAGTTGGCCAGTCTGGCGGCTGGAAACACACACACACTTGTAAAGCGAGTGGGCCGTACTCATCGCAGAGGGGTTTAATTGCAGTGAAGTGTTACATTTCTGAAAGCAAAGGTGCTTCGGATGACAACTTGTGGTGTGAACTAAAGAAGATGCATGCAGGTACACTAATATGATGAAACGCCACTTTCAAACCCACCTGCAATTTGTAGGAGTTAAACATAGTTTCCAATTACGCTGAGGTGGTGATCTACTTAATCATCTCTCTTCCTCTTTCCCCGCTCTCTGCCCGTTCTCTTTCCCCGTTGCCTATTTCCAGGAGTCTTCCAGGCCTACACCCGTCTTGTCCTCGTCAGAGTACGGCAGACGCGTGCCTCCTCGTCTCTACAAACCTGGCAGGCAGTTTGTCCGAGTCGCTCACATCCGCGCAGAGTTCTTAAGGAAAAACGGGATCACACACAATGTGGAGGAGGGCTACGGATCAGTTGCTCCTGTGTGACAGCAGTAATCCGGCGAGGGAAGGGGCGTAGCTAGGATGGCTTGAATGTGATTTCCGAGTGTACAGAACACCCTAAACAGTGTGTAGTAAAGACACTTAAGGAGAGAGATTATAGTGTATAGGGAGATTGTACATATATTTGAAATTGTATAACCTATGAACGGTATTCAGGGTAAGAAACATCTACTGATGTATTTTTTAAATATAAACATTATAACCGTATTCATAATGGCCCAGTTGTTAGATAGATAATATAGTATAATACGTGATCCACTACCGCTTTAGCAAACAACTTCCAAAGTTATGAATAAATTGTCCATGCTTAATGACAGGAGGCCCATTTGTCCATTTATATACAAATGTTTTAATGAGTAAGAAAATGATGTTGCGAACACATGGGAACGTTCTCCTGTTGTGGATGTTGTTTTCTTGTTTCCCTACAAAAGTCAATTACCTCTCAAATCAGCTGCTGCTCTTGAGGTCCAACTTCCACTTGGCTGGGCAGAAACTGCTCACCAGAGCCATGAAGATCGGCTAGCTATCAGCATTGACTTCAATTCCAGTCAATACCGAACGTTGACCGAATTCCAGTCCCAAATGTGTTCCTCGTTGACAAGTATTAAAGAGAATTCTACTGCACCCGAAATACCTAGAATGGAAACCAACTCTACTAGCTATAGTTCGGTGAACGATCCGGCATGTTGACACCAAGTTCAAATGTCCATTCTTAGAAGTGCTTTGATTGTGAAAATACTATCGGGACCAAGGTGGCTTTGGACTTATAGCCTGACACAGATCCTGCCACTGACTCTCAACACGTCTCTGCACTGCACCACTGGACCATTCATGGAGTCCACTCAAACTGCCCTCACGCACTGCTCCAGTTGCACGTCCTAACTGCAGGGGGAAGGGGGATGCAAAGCGGGCCTAAGGTCAGCATCTAGGGACAGCGTTACCTTGTCCAGCCACTACAGTGTTCAGCTAAGGAGGGACGATGCGGGTATTACTGTATGTACAGTCGTCTGTCTGTTCACATGTGGTCTACAAATACTTTTAACAGAGTCTGTGGTTGTGTGTGTGTGTAATTGTTACAAGTCTTTGTTTGTGTGGTATTTGTGCATAGATGTGTTTGTGTGTGTGTGTGTGTGTGTGAGTCGGTGCGTGTTTGTACGTAAATGCTTATTTTTGGAATAGTTTAAGTGTGTGTGTTTAATGTTCAGCGTGCGATGTTTAAGGCATCACAGTCCCTTGTGACAGCGATCTGGTCATCTCTGTGTGTACAAAGAAGGTCTTGAGTTCTCCCTTTCCCTTCACATTGATGATGCCTCGACATGAACACATGTAGCCCAGTGTCGCTAGGATACGACTCGTCTCCTCGGTTACCTGGAAGCAGGGAAAACACAAAGCAGCATGTCTGAACAAATCACATGTAGGCAGTAGATTCCATATAATTACACATCAAACCCTAATTATTTAATTTAACATGATTTCAGATTTCAATAGGATCTCTATTAGCTGCTGTTCCTGGGGTCCACACAAAACGCAAGACATTGCGTAATATAAAACGGTGATGTAAAACCTACATAAGACATGTCAAATAGGATGTCTGTACATGTGTCTTTATTGTTTTATTTTAGTAATAAAGGCAAATTTAGGAAGGGTCTTGGAAGGGAAGTGGTCTTGGATCTGTGGGCTCTCAGTTATATCTAAATAAATATACTTATAAGTCACCTGGTCTTTATCTATTGTGTGACATTTGAATTGTAACTGTTAATGAAAGCCCTGACCAATGCAGAAATGGCTATTTTAAAAAGCTGCTTTGTCCCCAGCACTTCTTTAATATCCTGTTCAAAAGCCTCCATTCTGGACATTCTTAATCCACAGCCAAGCTGCTGGTGCTACATCAGAAACTTTAATGGTTGGTTAAAAAGCCAGTTGGTTAGACCCCCCCTATGAACTACTACTTCTCTATGTATTTTTCATGAGCTGCTGGAGAAACATATGAGCACAGCTCTTCACGGGTGCTCTCCCATTGGGCATGAATGCGATAACAATAAATGATGGGAGACAAGTACATCGCGTTCGGCTTTCTTCATTCATGTCATTGATGTCAACGTTCTGGGCGTATTTCAATGTGTCTGCCATCTCACTTCCTCACAAAAAATGGGGCCACGATCTGTGGACACGAAATGGTAGAAGGATGGTCTCTCTGGGCACCAGGGGCATCAAACAAGATGTGTGAAATTGGCTGCGTTGCAAGGGGGGCCCCAGCTAACATCTTGCCTAGGGCACCATATTGGTCAGGGCCGGCCCGGCGCTGCTCCCTTTATTATAACCGCTGTACTGACTCCCCCTTCTCACCTGTTTAGTTACTGCAGCCTCCTTCCTTTATATGGTGTATTACAACTATGCAGCTTTTTTGGAATTACAAGGTCTTCTCTTTACTGTGTAGAACTAATACATTGTTTTATCTTTCATTTAGCCCCTCCCTGTGAGGACAACTTTGCTATGATGATCAATTTCACACCGCAATCTGGCCTTATCTTAAATGGAATCGTCTGTTCTTTACACATACTTAGCACTTGCCTTGAAGATCAAAAGGGGCAGACAGTTTGGGCTTTTATTCTTTATCCCATTAATCCCTTATACCCTGAAAGGTACATAACGCTGTTTAATCTCTTTGCAAACTGTATTGGAAACTGTTCTAACAACAAAAAAAAGCACAGCTTCTTTATTCTGGATCTCTTGGCAAAACCACTAACACTCATATCCATTTCAAGGCCAAATAATCTTTTCCATCAAGTAACCATGCAATGAAAACGGGTTTAGTAGAGAATGAACTCTCACAAGATGCTGAGGATTTCTTAATAACTAAAGCCAATATTATTTGTCAACTCAGGAAATGCGTTCTCTTACCCCTGTACATGCTTACACAATGTTTAAAGATCCACTTAACTGGAGAATTTCTTAAGCAGCATGGGTTTTGCAACATGAATTTCATTTGTCACCCTGTCACTTGGTTCAGTGCCTGCCTGCTTCAGGAGGGGGTGCAACATGTCCAAATGTGAGACACAACTAGTCTGGGGAGGAAAACTAGTCACTGCCTTCAACACATCAAGATTTCCCCTTGAAAATCTGGCCACCCCTGGTAGAAACAGAAACCGTTTCCCCATAACATCATGTCCCTTCTACTCATTACAACACATAGGATTTAACTTGAAAATGTTTATTGTACAACCAGAACACGTTCAGATGTCCTCTTATCCAAAGGCTTTTCTGGGATTTATCAGACATTAATGCATAATGATCTGCATGTCACTATGGCAGTAAAGGGAGAACACTACGAAACATAGTCCTGTTTTTAGATAACACAATCCCCTGTCTCATATGCCCTCTTGCACACTATACAACACACAACTCACACACATCCTCTCTCCCTCTCTCACACAAACACACATCCTCTCTCCCTTTCACACATACACAAACAAACATCCTTTCTCCCTCTCTCACACACACACACATTATCTCTCCCTTTCACACACACACATCCTCTCTCCCTCTTACACAAACACATCCTCTCTCCCTTTCACACACACACAAACAAACATCCTCTCTCCCTCTCGCACATTTCCTAGCCCTCTCACACACACACACACATCCTCTCTCCCTTTCACACACACACACACAAACAAACATCCTCTCTCCCTCTCTCACACACACACATCCTCGCCCTCTCACATACACACACACATTCTCTCTCCCTTTCACACACACATCCTCTCTCCCTCTCACACACATGTATTTTCTCAAACACGCTGCACCCACACACACGCACACACCCAGGCCTCTCAGCGTGTCCACAAAAGGTAAGCACTAAACCAATTGTATATCCAGCAGGAACAACAGGAAATAATTTTTTACTCAAATTTCAAATGTACTTACTTCGAAGCCCACCCATCACTAGGCCACTGTTACTGTAGTTGACATGTGGATGCTATATGTTGTTCAATTTACATTATATTATCCGTTTTATATACTAGCAGCATTTTTAGACTATCCAGAATTCTGTAAGGAAATAATCTGCAGGTTGGCTCTGCAAAATGACATTAAAGTAATTTAACAGACACTCTTCTCCAGAGCAACTGGGTTTAGCAAACAACAACTTGTAATAACCTCCTGGTTACTGGTCAGACGCTCTAACTATTAAGCTAGCTGCTAGCCACATGTTGCCATGAGCACCACTGCAGATTCTGGGATGAGAAGGATGTGAGACTTCATTCTTACAGTCACAAACAGCCTCTGTGTGTCTCAGTATAGAATGGCTTGTTTGGGTTAGATTCCTCTATGAAACCAGTGGACAACCGTGTCTACTGAGGACAGAATAGTGCACTTTTTATCAACGCTGAACTGAATAACATAAAATATATATATATTTTTTTTACTCTCCACCAGTATTTTAGTAGAACTGTATGACATGTCATCAGTTACTCCCCACCAGTGTTTTAGTATAGCTGATTTAAGTGAATACCTGTATTTTCCCCAGTACCCCAGTACTCTCCATTCTGCTGGCCACATTAACACTGTTCCCCCAGATGTCATACTGAGGCTTTTGAGCTCCGATCACACCCGCAATCACTGGACCATGGTTTATCCCTGACACAACCAGAAAGAAAGGTCAAAGATCACATGTAAGATAGTGGGAATGTACCAATTAGTCTCTAGCCCTGTTTTTCTCTCAGTGTATCTTATCTCTTACCAACTCGTAGCCGGAAGTCATTAAAGGAATGCTTGTTGATGACGTCTAATTTCCCCACCAAGGCAAAGGCAAACTCCATCATGGTACCAATGTGCATATACTGACGCTCATGTTCCTAGGAGTGAGTGAGAGGGAGTGAGCAAGATAAGAGATAAGTGGGGTTAGGTGTATTACCTGTGTGTAGTCAGGTGGAGTGTTCAGGTTAGTAGTGTATTACCTGTGTGTAGTCAGGTGGAGTGTTCAGTTCAGTAGTGTATTACCTGTGTGTAGTTAGGTGTAGTGTTCAGGCCAGTAGTGTATTACCTGTGTGTAGTCAGGTGGAGTGTTCAGTTTAGTAGTGTATTACCTGTGTGTAATTAGGTGGCGTGTTCAGGTTAGTAGTGTATTACCTGTGAGTAGTCAGGTGTAGTGTTCAGGGCTGTAGTGTATTACCTGTGTGTAGTCAGGTGTAGCGTTCAGGTTAGTAGTGTATTACCAGTGTGTAGTTAGGTGTAGTGTTCAGGCCAGTAGTGTATTACCTGTGTGTAGTCAGGTGTAGTGTTCAGGCCAGTAGTGTATTATCTGTGTGTAGTCAGGTGTAGTGTTCAGGCCAGTAGTGTATTACCTGTGTGTAGTCAGGTGTAGCGTTCAGGTTAGTAGTGTATTACCTGTGTGTAGTCAGGTGTAGTGTTCAGGTTAGTAGTGTATTACCTGTGTGTAGTCAGGTGTAGTGTTCAGGCCAGTAGTGTATTACCTGTGTGTAGTCAGGTGGCGTGTTCAGGCCAGTAGTGTATTACCTGTGTGTAGTCAGGTGTAGTGTTCAGGGCTGTAGTGTATTACCTGTGTGTAGTCAGGTGTAGTGTTCAGGCCAGTAGCGGCCATGTAGGTGCTGCCAATGGTCTTGATCTTCTCCACCCCACTGAATTTGGGCTTGGACAGAAGCTGCAACACAAGGAAGGAAGCGAGGGGGACTATTTGAGGAACATAGAGAGTAAAAACAACCCAGTGAATTGTCTAATTACAATTAATCATCTACAGCATAAAATCCAAACCCTCAAGCCCAGAAAGGCGTATCCCAAACAAAAGGATAATACTGACAGACCCCACATTTAAATGAGCTGTTATAAACTCCTAAACACTACATTCTTTCACAATACTCTGAGCTCTGGCATTTTCCCTAATATTTGGAGCCAAGGTCTGATAATCCCAAACCACAAAAGTGTGAGACCAATTTCACCCCAATAATTAGAGGGGTAACCGTGTCAACAGCAACCTTGGGAAAATCCTCTGCAGTATCAACAGCAGATTAAAACCTGTTCTCAGTAAAAATCAAGGTCTCTGGTACAACATCATAGGCAAGGAAAAAAATACAAAATAGTTTCCCCATGCTTTGTTTATTTCATATAGGCTTTTGGCTACATTCGGCATGCTACAGAGGTAAATGGAAATTGGCATTCAAATATTATACATGCAGTTCAAATTTGCAATAAATACATATTCTTTTCCTCAGGGCTGGGGAGTCAGACGGGGATTCAACTTTTGCAAAGTCTAACCGTACCCTGCTAGATTTAGAAACCTACTCTTTGTTGATGATCTGGTGCTTCTGTACACCACTGCACCAAGAATGTCTACTGAAATTCTGTGTAGGACTGCATCCAGATATGCCAGTCTGGTGCTACTGTGAATGTTACCTTATGTTGAAGACTTTGTGTGTTTTTATGTGACAGGAATTCCTAGATGATATTGCTTAGGGCCCCCTAAAGGCTAAAGCCGGCACTGCACAGCCCACACGTGAAAATGGTCATGTTAACAAATATGTCTTCCGACAATAAGAAGAATTTGCATCTTTTTACATTAGGCAGCGATAAAAACTAATTCTATGTCTCGCCCACAGTGGGCATGCTAATCTTCTCCCATTGTGAGCTCCTTGCTCTTTTAAGTCAGGTTCTCATTCGATAGCACCAGCTGGCCTACTTTGCCAGGGTATTAGTCTGTTTCATCTCTTGGTCCCAGCTTCGAAAAAAGATTCTCTCTGAGGGAAGTGAAGTTGCCACAGCACATAGCATGAGCTTCATGAATGTTGACAGCCTGCAGAGGAAAACCTGCATCCTCTCCAGCACTCAGAATCTCTAGGTAGCACAGGTTCCTCCAGATATCAGCGCGTCTCAGTGACAGTGTCGGCTGATCGGCTGTATTGCACAGTTCCAGTGACGCCTGTGTCAATGTCACCCCCAGTGTTGCCTTGAACCATGGTGACTTGGCCCGCTGGCTGAAATGATGCCTTTTACAGTGTCATCAGCTGCTCTGTCATAAGTGAAGCCCTGCTTTTTGCATCAAGGGTGCATGAATGTATCCTCCATTAACAGTGGGTTCTGCCTCTGGAATGAAGCTGCTCTCTCCCATGGTGTTCCCAGCCTTTGAAGTCTGTTGTTCTGTACAATTACCTTTGAGGTGGTGGCGTGACTGAAATATAATAGGGACAGTAGATGTGTGGGGTACAGCGCGGATGTCAATAGGAGAGTAATATTCATTCTGATTATTGCAGTTCATTATTACAGTAATTCTATCTTCCATACCACTCCGCGCTAGTTTCAAATGGCTGGCATATAGTCACAGCCACTGACCAGTCTGTCAGCGATGCCCCACTTTCTCGCGTTGCGTTTCAGCTTGATGTTTGTGCCCATGCGTCTCTCGCGAAAGTCAGAACCGTCCAGAAGATGTGAGGTCTCTGGATCCCCAGGCACGTGACAGGGGTTCCGCGTCCGGCAGTCGAACAGCCTGAGCCTTCTTCGTGTTTTCCTCCTCCCAGTTTCCTTATATAACTCTGGGTGCGTAACGGAGGTCCTACGGCGTTCTGAACCCATTGTTTGTTTGTTTTCAGCAGTAGATCACAGCTGAAAATCAAGTGCTATCATTTTGGAATGTTCTTCATGCATCTTTTTTTCGTCTTTTCGGACCCGTAGGCTTTTTTGGCAGCGCTACCGTTACTCGTTTCCTGCCGAGCTCGAGGCACTCGGAGGCTTATCGCTGGAACGCCAACTGTTTCAGAAACGAGATGAAGTTGCGGTTGTTTTAACTGAGGTCGTTGTTGTAGCTGTGATGGAGAATATGGTGGCGACTAGAGCTGACATAGGCCTAGCCTAATTAGCATCTGCTGTGTCATCCCTTGACACCTCTTCCAGCCTCACAGTTGGGTGTTTGGAGGTCACATGTCTGCGGAGATTAGCTGTTAATCCTCCAAGTGTTGACAGACGGATTTTGCAAATTGTGCACATGGCAATGTTTGAATCGATTTGTGGACAGGTGGTGGCCCATATTTTTCCTTTGTCAACGTTTACTCATGTGAAGATAAATGCAATTTACAAATACAAGTAGTATAGAGATACATTTAATGTTACTACACACTTAAAAAACAAAGTGAATTGTTTATAGTTTTTAATGTGCATCCCAATCACCATTACTGCGTACAGAATCAGTTGTTTTCAAAGTCATGTGGTTTCCCCTCCAACACAGACAGTGGTGATTGGAGAAGACCGGTGAGGCACAGCGAGGTGATTGGAGAAGACCAGTGAGGCAGAGCGAGGGGATTGGAGAAGACCAGTGAGGCAGAGCGAGGTGATTGGAGAAGACCAGTGAGGCAGAGCGAGGTGATTGGAGAAGACCAGTGAGGCAGAGCGAGGTGATTGGAGAAGACCAGTGAGGCAGAGCGAGGGGATTGGAGAAGACCAGTGAGGCAGAGCGAGGGGATTGGAGAAGACCAGTGAGGCAGAGCAAGGTGATTGGAGAAGTAATTAACGTGCTAGCAGTGCAGAGGATCTGTATTGTCTCATGTTCAGTCAGGATCAGTATAAACACATGTGACAGGTATCAATGTGACAGTCCAGAGTGGCCCAAGCCCACAAAATACGTGACAGATGTGATCAGTGACCCGAAAGGACACAGTAGACTTACCTCGTCAAAGTCAGCGATGATCTCGTTGAGCAGTCGGAGACACTCCAGGCCCTCCTTGTTGACGTCTGACTCTGTGTAGAACTCTTTAAAGTCTGGAATGGAGGCGAACATCACACACACCGACTCATACGACTGGTGGTATAGGTCCTATCAACCAAGACAACACAGAGACACACGGCACCAATGCAGGTTTACAGTGAGCTTGTTATGGGGTTCTAGAATGGGTTCTTAGAATGTCCTGGTGTTCTGAGATCTCAAGGTCGTTTCCTGTGGATTGCTGATGCCTTACCTCATTCTTCCAATTGCGTCCCAAGAAGTGCTCTGCAACGTGGGCAGGTAGAACGTTCTCTAGTAGAACCCTGTTCAGGTTCTCCATTGTCTCAATCTCCTCACACTCTCTTTTAAACTTGTCCCTCCAAAGGAAGTCCAACCTACAGTAATATTCATTCTGTTAACAGAACGACATAGAGATGGTAAAGATACAGTGGTAATAAAGGTTAAATAACCAATAACTGTACTATTTTATTATACTTGAGCAGAAACACTGTCAATAATTGCAACATTTTAATTTGCTGAACATATAAAGTGAATAGCAGACTGGTCTTAAGTGCTCATTAGACTCATTAGAATGAAACACTGTAAAAGAAGAACCTGGTTGGTGTTTTTATGTCTCAATATGGTATCATGTCTCATAACTTCAAAGATATAATCAAATACAAATCTCTTCCAACTTTCTCTGCCTCCGGAGGCTATACTACCATGGTCAATTGATCATCACCTTCTGATCCAAAGTGGAGACAACCTGGAGGGATAAATAAAACCCTTGGTTCATCGCACCCTTTTCCCCACACTACATTCCACAGGGCTCAAGGTTAGAAGTTGTACAGCGTTCTATGGATTAGGATGACGTTTGGGAAGCAGAACTCTCTCACCGACACGGTAAGAGTGTGTTTTCAAATCATGGGAAATGATTGCTCAGGCAATAAGACCAAAAGCAGAGGAGAACAAAATCGCTCTCTTTGCTCAGGTAGACGTTGGACATTGGCACGATTTGCATGAAATATAGACACTGGTTTCTCATTGGTTATTCACACTCAGGGATGCCAGGATAGGGGTCAAAACGCCCCAGGTGGGTGTGTCTGTGCTCAACTTGTGGGCCGGTGTCTGTGTCTTAGGTCAGCCTTGTGGAGAGCAGAAAACACCTAGGATCTAGGTCGGGCAGGAACAAAGGTGTTGTGTGAGGCTATTCTGAAGGCAAGTCAACAACGATGGTAAATGAGCCTGAATAAATCATTAACCTCTTCTATGGGGATTCATCCTTAGCTCAGGTTTATCGCCAGATGCTACAAGAAAGAAACTATTTGACGCCTCCAGAAAGGAGTATGGACAGTGGAAAAATGTGCAACGGTTTAGTATTTAGCTAACAAAATAGTGCCATTAAAGGTAAACCTGTACAGTGGATATTGACTGCATATTTGAATATGAATTTGTCAGCAGAGTGCTGTTTCAATTTCCACCGAAGGAGGCAGAAAGAGGGGCTATTCGCTCAGTACATATTACTATACGATCATGACTTAGACACAGGTACTACAAATGTACCATATGATTATTACATAGCTGTACCAGGGTTACCAGATACCTGTCGTGCTAACACCAGGAGCGTGATAAAGAAGATGAAGAGTGAAATGGAACCCATCGTCTTCAGATCCTTTAGAACACCTGGCCTGTGGACAGAGAGAAAAGAACTGGCCTTGAAGAAGAAATAAAACTGAAAAACGTAATTTTTTTGTCGTTGCTCTCAGGATTGAATCTCTAAACGTCAGTCGTATCTGCAAAATAAAATTCACTCGATCGACACAGAAACCCAGTATCATCAAACCTGTCATTCATTATCCCAACTTTGGCAAGTTATATTGCATAGCAACAACAGAATTTAATTGACAGTTTAAAGGAAATGTGCTTCGAAACCCATTCCCTGCGGACTCTGAGTCAAATCTGTTTGGTGTGTGTGTGCGTTTGTGTACCTGTCTAGCGTTTGAGTGCGGTAGAGCGCAGTACTGTATCCGTCCAGCAGGGGAGCATGCGTCTGGAGGATGATGATGTTGTAGATCACCACGGCAACCAGCATGACAACCATCTTCAGCTCGTAGTTAATTCTTAGGAACACGGAGCAGGAGACCAGACCCAGGATACAGCAGTAGATAAAATACTAAAGGGACAGAGACACATGGAGGTAGAGATGGAACGAGGAGAGGATGGACGGGGAGGTTGTGGGGTGGGTGGGGTGTATTCGGAGGTAGGGATAGGGGAGGGGGGAAAGGAGACGGTAGATAGGAAAAGGAATGACAAAACTATGAGTTTCAAACTCAAAACTCCATCTCCTCAAATACTTCTTCCAAGACCAAGAACCACTGTTCCCCCATTTCAGTCCTTGTCCATGGAACTTTGCAGGAAAGCATCGCCTGAGATGGAAGACTGTAGGATTGTAATGATGTTTTTGGAAGCAGAGAGATCATAAATGTACCAGTGCTTAAGCCGTCTGGTAAAAAGGGAGGACTACTTCACAATATCTTACAGTTAACTATGAAGTGGTCTTGCATTAGTTATCCACTAATCACTCTGTGATGTTGAGAGCACTGGCAGAGGCTCTATTGGATGAAGTAAACATTATTTCAAAAATATTCCCTTGCACCATATCATACAAACCATATGCCCATATTTACACAAACACATATGTTCCGTCAGCTGCCAGTTAAAGGCAAAATCCGCAAGTTACTCTTTAAGGGTAGATGAGGAGAGGTACTGATTGTTGTTGCATTCAGACCATCACTCCGGTGGAAGTTTTCTCAGAATATCATCAAAAGCCTGGAAAAATCTGGAAAAGCCTTTCGCGGCTTTGAGTTCGTATTGTATAGGCGTAGCATTTCAGAGTTTACATTTAGACCAACATCTTTAATACACAGCATGAAAAGGCCTGCCCTTAAAATGGACCCCTGAGAGACTCCTTTCACAGGCTGAGTAAACGTTTACACCCACTCCCTGCTCACACATGGTAATTGTCAAAGATGTCATTTTGAAACAGCACTCCAGCAACTAAATGTATGGTTTCTAATCCACGTATCATCAGGCCTTTGTCTACAACGTCAGAGGCTGATGATAAGTCAGTAATGGTTTATTTTTATCTGCCATTTTATTTTTACTTTCCCTACCAGCACTGACCTACTGATGGCTTCTTAAGTGAAGAGTACACTACTGTAATATATTACTGTGATGTGGGGTTGTCTCATCTGCCTGTCCTAAATGGGAGGCACTGTCAATTTGCAAAAACCAAATGGAAACATACAACGCAGTAAACACATGATAAAATTGTACTGTCATCCCAGTGCTCACTGATAACCGCGGTTGCAGCTGGCATTGCATTTTATTTTTTTCTGAGATAAAAGAACGTTATTATACAGAACATCCATCAGCTTGGGTTTCATCAGGTTCTCCAGGCGTGTAGCGAGCACAGAGAGTTGAGATGTAGAATTAATTATCCGGGACAGACATCTGCCTTTATGCTGCTTTTCAAATTTGGGGAATCATGTTACTTGACAGTGATGAGTTAGAGATGTAAGGAAGCGGGGGAGCAGAGATGTCTGCTCCAATTTTCTGCCAATATGGATTCAACTCATCTGGGCCAACAGCTTTCTTACTATCGACTGATTTGAGTGTCCTTACACTTTCAAAGGGATGGATGAGAGAGGAAGATAGAGGAAGGATAAAGAAGGGATGAGAAAAGTCAATAGAGCACTGCAAAAAAATATCACATTGAATATTTGGAGATGAGAGTCAAACCTCAGACTAGACTGTAAGCTAATGAGTTTACATCAAAGACTCATAACACCGATCCCCTCACGAAAAGTCCAGTCAATATTTTTTCTTTAAAATTATAATGTACCTCGTATATCATGGCCTTGAAGAAGGAATACAAGCAGGGCATCATTTCACTTAATGGACTTAAGGTTCTGTGTCTTAAAAGATGGACCAACGCAATGGATGAAAAAAGCATTTTTTTCCCCAGAATTATCAACAACAAAAAAAGGGGAGAAAAAAAGAGAGAGAGACAGAGAAAAAGAAAATAAAGACAACGAGAAACAAGGGAGAGGAACAGAGGGAGGGAGGGAGGGAGGGAGGGAGGGAAAGAAAGGAAAAGAGCTAAGCCTGTGAAGAGCAGTGAATCAAGACCAGCTATTACTGGTTGACGTCTAAAAGCCCCAAGGCACCGGGGTAACAAGCATTCATGTAGATGAGTGGGAAATGGGTCCGGGCTATTAGGAGAGGTGTGTAAGTGAAAAGAAAAAAAGGTGTGGTACTGATAACAATCATCGCCAGACAGACAGCTGAGACTCACAAACACCAGAGACGTTCTGCTCTACAACATTTGCAGGCCTTAAACGGAAGGCCACGCGGTGGTCCCAATCCAGGCCGGTCTCATTAAAACGGCGATACAGAGCCTTGGATGCCAGTAGTGAATAAAAAGGCCTGTGACCGTAACAGACGCAAGCAGCGCCATTGAACTCCAGGCCAAGAGGGCAGAAACACCTCCTCTTTGTTTCTCCCCGACTGCTCATTGCTCTCTGAGTATAAAACCAGAGATATGTCGGAGTTGAATACTAAAAAGAATATTGGCCATCTGTCAATGTTAAAATGGAAAGGAAATCATTGCTGCTTTTGTGTCAGCAATCTCCATTCAAAACGTACCTTCACATTGGAATTATTCCCTGATACAGAAGATGGATTTGCAACTAGAAGGATTTCGCCAGGATGGCCGCCAAATATGCTCCTGAGGCTTTGTATTAGGCTCACCTAATAATAAGGCACTAACTGCCATCATGAAGTGCTTGGAGACCTGTCATATGGCCCACATCAAACGCAGATTGCCAGAATCACTCGAGCCTCACCCATTTGCATACATCCACAACAGATCCGCTGAGGATAGCGAGGGAAGAAGAATCCCTGGGTAAAAATGTTGCTGTCCACTGATTGGAGCTCAGCATTCAATGCCACTGTTCCTTCCAGACTCATCACCACGTTTAAAACACAAGGACACCTCGCCGTGCGACTGGACGCTTTGTATAGGGCCCACCTCCAGGCTGTAAGTATGGGCACCCTGCCCTGACCCAGAACACTGGAGCCCCCCAGGAGCGTACCCTCTCCTTAACTCCTCGTCCTCCCATTTGTGGCTCTGCACGCCACCGACTCCGTTGTCAAGACGGCCCACGGTAGGACTGATAACCAACGGCGACGACGGCCCGTCCCTCGAACAACAGCCATACCCAGAAGTCTGTTGACGGTGGGGGGTGGACGCGGGATGGGAACGTCACGGTCCACGTCCACCGGGACAGAGTCAGCGGGTTCGACGTTCCCCAGCGCTCACGGCGCCCAGGCCTCGGTCACGGACCGCCAACGCCACTAATGTTGTCAGGGCGGCGCGGCGAGACTTTGCTCCCCGTGGCTGGGTAACCCACCCTGGGTCCTCTCCGAACGCTATCGGGCCACGGACGCCATCCCCACAGGCTGCCTCTCGGCCCGGGAACGGAGCCGCTACACACTGGTCCGGGGCGTCTATCCGACATGATGCCTGAGAACGGCCCAGAGGGCTAGAATGGACCCTTCCCGGCGAAGCCGCTGTTTATTCACCTCCAGTCTGTTACCCTCTGTCAGACGGGGCCCGTGTCAAAGCACAGGGGCCGCACGCCATAAGTGGTCCTCAGACAGTATCTACGAGCCATCAGACTGATGCACATGACCTGATCTGAACCCTTATACTGGCTTGGCTAAACGACGCTCATCCATGCAAACAGACAGCCACACACACACACACATTGTCATTTATGTAAATATTCTTTTAATACCGGCTAATAGTGTTATCCTCTTTTCATTTAGCCACGTGAAAGTGAGAATTTCGATGTGCGGTTTCCCTTATCTCTCCTCATGCACTGAAACACATGAAACTTAAATCACAGATCGGGCACATTACTGTGCCAGCTGTCACACATGGTGAAACACAATTAGAGCTAGCAGCCTGGTGGCAAAACAATGTAGCTGTTAATGGAGTTGTCTTGGTTTACATTTCAAGCGTCATTTCTTTTCCTCACTTGTTTGTAGCAAAATGCAAATATACTTAGGCAGCATCGTATTAAAAACTTACTGCTCTGTATGTTTTCTGCCACAGGCAGACAGATAAATATCTTGATTTCATGTGAAGGAGCTGCATTCATATTATGTGAGGCAAAAGGGTAAGGAACCGTCTGACAATGCTTATTTTGAAGCTTTCAGAATGGTCAGGATCAGCCAGACTTTTTATGTTTTTTTAAGAACCGCTTTACAAATAAAAGCTCTGGGAAACCACTTGGATAATAAATATACACCACAATAGGATTCTAACAATTACCTTCATAGAGACTGGATGTGAGGCCAAGTCCGAACGGCGTAAGCGACAAACTAATACCTCAGTATTGAGTGATGAGACACTGACAAACCAGCTTTTGGTTTGCTCTACTAGAGAACTTCGGTTCTGTGATGGTTACCCGGTATCGGCAATAAACATTACGCCACGAGAATATGTAATAAGTGTTGTGGGGGAGTGATTGAATGTGGGTCAGAACCATTGGCACAGACTCTTCTCTCAAAGATGTGGGACAGACAAAAATATATCTCTTGGATTCATGTTTTGATGGACGACGCTGACATTGAAGTGTTGTGTGGAGGAAGGTGATGTGAGATGTCATTGTTGTAAAAGTAAAAACGATATGATCGTTTTCATGGTAAAGAATGTGGAAAACCAGAAAAAGAAGTCTAAAAGAGGATATAATGCCGATATAATAATTTTTAATCATTATTTCCTGTTCATTGTTGATTTCCCTGAGGCGTTACAAAACCGAAATGAGCCTATTGAGACCCATCAAGGCCCATTCAAAGGATGTTATCTAGTAAAATCAATAGTAAGTCAATCTCAAGACAGAATAGTTTTTCCACCCACCAGCCAATGTTTCCTTTGATGTAGTTACACACTGAAAATGAATAAAATAAAAACAACGTGTGGAATTATGGTCATGAAAAGCAATAAGATGGATCTGACACAATGCATGGGAGTATTGACCAAAACCCCCCAAAAACCCATACAACTCTGGTTGTTCAGATCAGAGGCGGGCGACAAAAACCTGACTGGTGAAATGTTCAACATGAATGATGTTATTCAGAACTAAGAACTGTTCACCCTCCGTTCCTGTAGCGCACCTACGCGGAAGGAAGCATGCTCTAACCCCGCTGCACTCAATGATGACCGTACCGTGAACAATGAATGTGCCCAACGACTCAAGTGTGCAGCTGACACCACTCTGGTTGGTGCCATCGGGCGGCCATGACCCTACTGACGGTGGGTTGAACCGCTTTGTGGTCCGGTACGGTCAAAACAACTCGGACCTCAGCGCTGCAAAACCATGAAGGCGGTGGTTGGCTTAAGGAACAAACACTGAGCTCTTCCAGGGTCTCCCTCAACCTTGGGTACTAGGACACATGTCTTAAAGTCAACCAATGCATAGATCATTAGTCGTAGAGTCCATCTTCACCTTACCAATACGATTTGGTTTGGGGCTTAAACTTTCCCCACTGCCTGAAGAAAGGCCCACTTGGTCGAATACAGTGGTAAGATGTAAGGAAGTAAAATCAGTCCGATGGCTGCCAAGATTACCATTACCATAGCTGTCTATGTTTCTGCCGCGTTGAATCAATTGCATTTCACCTTTTATACTAACAATTGTTCTATACATAAACCACTGAAATTGCCTGACAAAATATCAAGTACAATAATTCAGTTATATTATTGGGCGGCACAAACCATCAAAAGCCCAGCTTGTTGATGACATCAGGTCACGACGGCTCAACACCCAGTTGAACACACATAGATGTTTTCGACAGCCCCGCCCTTCTCTAACGATCAATTTGAGGACATGAGATAAGCCCCCCAGTCTTAGTTCACGCTTAGGATTTGGAGAACTACTCAGAGTAGATTTACTAACCCTTTAAGTCTCAAAGATGTCCTCTATCGAGTTTATTCAGGATTTGTTCTATCCATAATGGAATCCGGTTTTAAAAGATGGTCTGCATGTAATCTCTCTTTTATACATTTACCTTTTTATGGAGACAATGAAATTTGGCTTACCAAGGACGGAAAGATTTGTACAAATCAAACACTTTCCACAAAATAATAAAATACCTGGTTGTCATTCAAGTAGCCTAAAAAGCTTATTATTATTTAGGTCTCAAAATCAAAAACCCAAAATGTTTTTCAAAACAAAATTGCAAAAGCACACTAGATGCAAGCCAATTTCCAATGAACTTGAACCACTTTGGGCTTCAGGACTGGGAGAGAAGACCAAGAGAGTACTGTCTACACACTCTGGCCTCATGTGGCCGGGCATTGTCCTGCACCAGGAGGAACCCAGGGCCCACTGCACCAGAGTATGTTCTGATGACGGGTCTGGGGATTTCATCCCGGTACCTAACAGCAGTACTGTTGGCCAGCACGTGGAGATCTGTGGGACCCTCTACGGATATTCCTCCCCAGGCCATCAGTGATCCACAGCCAAACCTGTCATGCTGGATGATGTTGCAGGCAGCATAACGTTCATCACTGTGTCTCCAGACTCTTTAACGTCTGTCACACGTGCTCAGTATGAACCCGCTCACATCTGTAAAGAGAACGAGGCGTCAATGGTGGACCTGCCAATTCTGGTGTTCTGTGGTGAAAGCCCATCGAGCCGCACGGTGCTGGGCGGTGTCCAGAGGCCCATAGAGCCGCACGGTGCTGGGCTGTGTCCAGAGGCCCATCGAGCCGCACGGTGCTGGGCTGTGTCCAGAGGCCCATAGAGCCGCACGGTGCTGGGCTATGTCCAGAGGCCCATAGAGGACCACTGGAGGCCCTCATGCCACCCTCATGGAGTCTGTTTTTGACCGTTTGGTCTGAATCATTCACACCGGTAGCCCGCTGGAAGTCATTCTGTTCTGTTCCTTGAAGAGCAGATACTGGTCCTGCAGCTGGGTTGATGCCCTTCTGCTGCCCTGTTCTGCTCTCCTTGTGTAATGGCCCATCTCCTGGTATCTCCTCCATGCTTGTGAGGCTGTACTGGGAGACACGGCAAACCTTGCAATGGTACGCATGGATGTGCCATCTGGGAGGGGCTGGACTACCTGTGCAACCTGAATGGGCTGGAGATTTCGCCTCATGCTACCAGTAGTGACAAGGATGCAAAATGCCAAACTAGAGAAGAATTAGTCAGGAAGGATCAGGAGAGAGCAATAGTCTGTGGCCACCACCTGTAAAACCATTACATTTTTGGCTGTTGCCTCTCCAATGCACTTGTTGTCAATTTCATTTGCACCAACAAAGGTGATTCTGATTTACAATCGCTAATGCTTCCTAACTGGACAGATTGATATCCCTGAAGTTTAATTGACTTATACTGGTGTTATACTGTGATGATTAATTGTTCCCTTAATTTTTTTTGCAATCTTTGACTAAAACATATTGTTAACAGCACACACAATTACACAAACATACATACACATACACACATGCATACATGCAATGTTGTGTCAGATTAATTTAACTAAAGAGTTAGTAAAATATTTTGGTGACCATGGAAATAGTGGTGGCTAAATAAAATACAACACTAAGGAGAAGTAATCCCTTTTTCAACATTAAAAAACCAAAATAATAACACTAACTGAAATATGATGCAAATGGAATAACCTCAAAACTCCTGTCAGAAAAGCTAAAGTGTGTTTTACTCATTAACCATTATGAGTATATTGGACCCCAGTCTGCCCCATAAAAGTACTCACAGGCAGGTAGAACTTATTTCCATCTGTGAGGTGGTTGGGGCTGTAGGCGGGAAGAATGCTGCCATTGGTCATGTTTAGACTAGGGGGTGTGGTCAGATCCTCATCGTCAAGGAAGAACTAAAAAGTTGAGAGAAAAAAAGGGAGCAATTCCAATATGATCAAAATATAATCCACTACATCCTCAGCATGCATGGACCACCTAACAACACACACACACACACACACACACACACTAACGATAGCTCAACTAGCAATGCCGGCAAGTTGGTGGCTCACCATGTTGAACACGGCCATGACCAGTATGAGAGCAGTGGTTGTCATGGTGAGGACCAATCGGAGCCAGGGTTTGTTGGCGATTATGATACGTGAGGAAGTAGGGAGCCAGGGGAGAGAGCACCAAGATCCTTTACCTCCCTGCTGGGAGATCAGAGCAGAAGAAAGTGGGATAGAATTAGTGAGCATCAGATCAAAAACAATTAGGAAAAAACAGAGAGAGAGAGAGAGAGAGAGAGAGATACCAAAGAGACAAGAGGAAGAGAGGAGAAAGTAGAGGCATAGAGGGAGAGGGGAGAGAGCAGTGAGAGAGACCCCAGAGGGAGACAGGAGAGACCAGATAGTGAGAGAAAGAGTGGGGAGATTGCAGAAAGGCAGAGAGGGAGGGAAAAATACCTTTTGAAAGTCAGATAGAGAAATGCACACTACCGTTCAAAGATTTGGGGTCACGTTGAAATGTTCTTGCTTTGAAACCTTACATGAAATAGAATTGAATAGGAAATATAGAAAAGTTAATAGGAAAAAATAAATCATTATTTTTTTATTAAAACAATAATCGTATCCTTCAAAGTTCCACAAAGCATCCTCCGTTTGCAGCACTTACTGCCCTGCAGACCTTTGGCATTCTAGTTGTCAATTTATTGAGGTAATCTCAATAAAATAAAAGAGATTTCACCCCATGCTTCCTAAACACTTCACACAAGTTGGATTGGCTTGAAGTGCACTTCTTACATACCATAGGGCATCCCAAAGTCTCTACACTGTTGACGTTGAGATTGGTGTTTTGGGGGAACTATATAATGAAGCTGCTGGTTGTGGATCTGTGAGGCGGCTGTTTCTCAAACTAGATACTCCTCTTGCTCAGTTGTGCACAGGGGCCTCCCACTCCTCTTTTTATTCTGGTTAGAGCCAGTTGGCGCTGTTCTGTAAATGGAGTAGTACATACAATTGTATGAAATCTTCAGATTCTGGACAATTTTTCTTGCCTTCAAGGACATTTCGATGTGGCCCCAAACTTTTGAACATTAGTGCACATGTGTAATGTATGACACCATCTAAATCCCCGTGAATATGTTTTTTTCTATTCCCTTACTGTGAGAATGAATTATTTTCAGTCGGCAGGCATGAGTTATGCTTAATAATGTTATGTTAAGGGGTGATCATCACAGTACACGATTCAACTGGTAAAGAGGCAGAACATAAATCTAGAGGAAAACAACTATTTATTTGAGACTAAATCTGTGTATCAATCCTATCTGACTAAACAGAGCAACAACAGTCATGTCAACAACGGTGGGTAGAAGGAGGTAAAGCTCTATAAAAACCTGGGTCTGTAACGCTGTTAACAACCGGACGAGGGCCGACAGAGTTGGTTACTTACTGCGTGGATAAGGAACAAGGCCTTTATGCCCTAATGCCTTTATGGTCATGCCAGAGTGATCTTGCCATATTGAAATATAAATGAAAGCATCAGATAACCCAACCCTGAATGTAATACCAGAGCCTAAACTCCACCCGCTTCCACACACACACACACACACCTACTAGTGGACAGAAACAAGCCATCATAACATAATTATAAAAATATAGTGAGACTTTATTATGCAAGTCCTAAACGTGTGTAGGTAGATGCTGTACAGACTACCTGTAACATTTTAACTGTCTAATAACCCCTACCCTAAACTTAACCATTGCCCTGACCATAACTTTACATAACCACGGACAACATTACCAGGAAAGTGTAAGCAATGATTAAACGACTATTTAAGACTATTGAACAGTTAATTAGGGGAAGGCTACTGTACTGCTGGGATCTGCCAGCAAATCTTTATTACATCTAAATATATGCCAAAATGTTGACAAGTTTGACCCAAATAACTATCAAGGCATCTCGACCAGAGTCCGAGCCGATTGGCGGAAGCCTTGGACAAGAATTTTTAATCAGCACACAACAAAAGAACCCGGCCTCCTGTTCTCCACTTCCCTAGGGTGAACTGTTTTTAGGCAAGAAGACGAAGACAGCCCTCCTACAGCTTGGTGGTAGCAAACCCACCGGCCAAACTATCACTAACGACCGCTAGCCAGTCCTCGCCCAACATAGCCCGGACAAAATCTGAGGGAAGGTCGTAACAGCCTGATGCCCTGCCATTTTCTACCTCCCACGGGGGGAGAAAGCGGCTCCCGCCGTGACGGTGGATGGTCTATCTCAGCATGAGCCTCTACAGCTGCCTGTGGGAGACCCTTGTAGAACTGACATCCCAATCTATCATTATCTACGCTAGTAGAGTTGTATTTAAATACAACCTTGTTTCCCCCAAAAATTGGGACCCTGCGTAAAATGCAAATAAAACGAAATCCAATGATGTTCATCTAATCCAAATATTTTATTTCAAACTGTAATAATACAAAGAACATTTGCACTAATGCACCCCCATAAAATCACGTATCTCGGCTTTTGAACTGTGCACTGATTAACAAGCCGGTTGGTCCATTTCCATTTTAGCCTGGAGGAAGCGGTTCCTGTAAGTTTTTAATGCAGTGCCACCCGAGGGCCTAAAGATCACGGCAATCCAATATGGCCAATTTGGCCTCGTCCCTTGCATACAGAGATTACTCCGGATTCTCTGAATCTTTTAATAAGTGTATTTCGCCCTCTAGCCATCTTTAGAAAGTGGCACACCCTCTCAATACCACATCCGCTTACAACCCTCTACTCTCGATGTTTTACTGCGATGCCTCTCGATGACTCGCCTTCCCTGTCATTATCTGCGGAAGCTTCCTCCAAACTTCCTCTAACTTCCTTTGCGACCGTTCTCCCAGAAGCAGACCTTTGGCAACCTTTGCTGCATTTCCTCATACTCCCTGCAACTTTGAAAACAGACAATCCCCCTCCAGTCAGTTCCAACCAGCCACCAGTCCCTCGCCCAGGTACCTTGCTTATTATTCTTCTCCCGCTAGACATAGACCACAGTTTCCTCTTTCAGCTGTCCCTGTCCATCGTCGCCAAACATCGGCCCTCTTACTCCCCACCCCACATCCCCGAGCATCCTCATGCCAGGTCTAGTGCTCTCCATGGCTGTGATTAACACACAAACGCACCGGACGACCCGCTCTGCCAACACCAGAGCGTTCAGTGGTCTCAGCAGAAGTGAAAACATGATGATCAAAATAAAATCGTCACTCCTGAACTTTTAAAACACTTGGTCACAGTGACTGAATTTTGTGAGTGTTACATTATGTTGTGTTGTAACGAATTAACCCCTGTGTTTCTTAAAACATTGTGGTGCGATCAACGCTTTTTGTGGCGAAACATTAAAAAATAAACGAAGAAAGAAAACAATCATTTTGGTTTTGAATACAAAGCATTAGAAGCATAATCAATTTGTAGTTCTGTATAAAGGGTTTTGAAGTAACACTGCATCCTATTGACAACAGTACCAAAGCGAAAACAACGGCTATATTTATTACACTGTAAACACAAACTTGGTAAATGCAGCTGATGTCGTCTGTTTTTTGGAGAACCCTAAGTTTATAGCTTTGATGTCATGCTGTGGAACAATTTGCAACAGAAGATTAGCCAATGTGTAGCTACTTTAGCTGTGATCAAAGCTAGGGACCATCCAGTGTTGCTGTGGTGTAATGTGAGGAGAAGCCATGAAATGGAAGGCTAAAGAGGACAGAGAATAGCTGCCGCCCAACTGACTGCATGAATACTCTAAACACCCCAGAGCACTTTACCTCCATCCAGGGCTCTCCACCACACACCATTGAAACATCTTGACTTTCAACACACAACAACCCCTTGCCTGAAGAGAGAGCACTAGGTATCATTATGAGTTCATAATTTCCTTTACAAACTATCTCTGCAGAATGTTATGTTATGCAGTATTAAGAAATCCTGGGAACTGTTTATTACATACAGCATTCCGTATGTATATATATATATATATATATATATATAAACATATAGTATGCTGTATATATAAATACAAATATATATTGGTACAATTCAACTTAAACTGTAAATGTAAGAAGAATATAAAAACAACCCTTTACTTTCAAATCCCCTCCATGCAATAACACCATGCATTGCATCTAACACCAATCTACTGGGATTACCATGAGAATCCAAGCCAGACCTGTTTTAGACCTTCGTTGTGTCCTAATCTCTCCAACAAGTCAGTCCTCCACAGATGAGGTTAAACTCTTCCGCCAGAATGAGAAGGGAGTTTATCGGTTCTTGTTTTTTTCTTCTTTATTTCCAAAGTGTTTCTCATGTTTATCTCACATGACTGTTGGTGATTTAAGGACAAAACGTAAGCCTGAGTGTGTGTTTGTGTCTGTACGTGTCTTCACTTCGCATTTCACACCGAATGTTCCAGGCTGAATGCGGCGACTACTTAAAATGTGAGACTTCGGAGAGGTAAAGGAGTGGATTATCAGCCGGTCTGTGAAGCAAGGACGCACGCATACACACACACACATTAATGCTGGTGCACGTTCAAACACACACACACGCCCCGCTGTGTCATTAGTAAATAGCATTCTCTGTTCTCCTGTGTTGGTGTGACAGACACAGCTGTTATGATCTGAGAATCCCTCTCCCGTGAAATGAATGACACGCTGTGACTTCAATACCATGCAGCTCATTTAATCAAATATAGCATGTACTGTGTGCTACATTCATAGTCTCTTGCTCTGCTATCTCATCATATCTCCGTCTCTCTCTCTTTCCGGATGGGGTGAAAGTTCAGGACGGGGGATACGGGGGTGTTTTTAATCAAATGAAGATGGCTCATTAAATACAGATTAAAAGAAACCATATTTTGTCTCTATTCATCTCTCTATGTCCTTCTCTCTCTTCCTTTCTCTCTGTCCGACTCTTCCTCTTCCTTTCTCTCTGTCATACTCTTCCTCTTCCTTTCTGTCCTACTCTTCCTTGTCCTTTCTCTCAGTCCTACTCTTCCTCTTCCTTTCTCTCTGTCATACTCTTCCTTTCTGTCCTACTCTTCCTTGTCCTTTCTCTCTGTCCTACTCTTCCTCTTCCTTCCTTTTCATCTCTAACCCTCCATCTCTCCCTCATTCTTCTTCTCTCTCAATGTCACATGGTACCACTGTATAACAGCCCCATAAAATGACCTGTACTTTCGGGTCAGCAAATCCCTGACAACAATGTTTCATTCAACTTGACCAATTTTAGACAGACAGAGAGAGAGAGAAACACAGAGAGAGATACCTATGTTGAGCTCCTACAGCAGTACCTAGATCTTCCACACACATTCTGTCAATCTTAGGAAGAAATAATGAATATCCAAAAAACGTTCAAATGACCACAAACATAATCTAGATACTGTTGCCCAATAGTGCACAACTAATTACAACTATCACATCTTAATCCTAAACGCCACAGATGACTGCAAATTACCCGAGAGACATCAACAAGAACATCTATCTTTAAATACTCCAACCAAGTTCTGACCGGTGTGGTTGTGAGTAGTGGGGGCCATTTAGTGTCCAAGAATTCACAAAACGAGATAAACACGGACACGACATGCAGATTCTGCTACAGTATTTCACGAGTGCAATGCGAAACCCGAAGTAATACGCACTACGGCAAATTAGGCCCATACCCAATCATTATCAAATCCCAGACTCAGACCTAACCAAATCATGAGAAAACAAAACAGAACAATTTGTCACACTAGAAAGAGTCACGAGAAGAAGCAATTTGGAAGGCTACTTTGCTTTTGAGCAGAGAGCAGGAGAAAATCTGACCACTGTGACCGACCCAAAATAAAGAAAAAACATGACAGTGACAGACTCTGCAGGCATGGCCATGCTATCCAGGGGCAGCCACAGGCACTTCTGGCTCTTGAGAGACGAGAGACTTTGCACCACTACAGAGAAAATGAGGTGGAAACCGAGCTGCATTTCCTTACTTCCTGCCAAATATATATCCATCTTAAAAACACATATTTCCTTCAGATCGTACAGAGCCATGAATAATTTACAACCAAGACAAACTTTGATACAATGTTTTGACTCCTGTAACTGTTACCCCGCTTTACAGCAGTGAAGTGTATAACCCAATGGCACGAGGAAAGGGAAACGAGTGGATCGCAAACAACACTGTAAATATGTGTGTCTTTGTTTATTTTCCCTTCTCATTTATAATGTAACTCGCACATGGTTACAATGCAGTTCATTAACCTATATCATTAGAATTACCTTCATGCATTATCTAAACATGGCAATAAAGCCTTTTTCATACAGAGATAGATTGAGAAAGATAGATTTAGAGAGACATAGAGAGGGAAGGATAATGTTTGTGTGTGTGTGTGCGTCTTACCAGGATGTGGCTGGAGAAACATATCACAAGGATCAAAGCTAACAGGCAAAAAGACATTCCAAAGGAGATCCCCAACACGGCTGTTCTGTAACACACACACACACAGTATTACTGGGAGAAGAAGGGAGACGTAAAGCAATATTAAAAAAAAAATGTGAAACAGTCACCATAACCCACTTACTCTAAATACAATACGATAGATATTTCTCTCTATTATACAGAGAACGAAGCATACCTCTAACTGCAAATACACCAGGGATAAAGATGAAAAGAAAATACTGTCTTTGATAAATAATTAAAATATTGAGGTGCTATATTGTACGCCATTTTGTTGGAAAAATATTTGTTTTTAACAACTTATAGGTTTTCTCTTTCCTAAGGATAGAGGTTTTAGCACCCCTGTTCACAGTACTGTTTCCAGGACCCCACTTGGGAGGATAAAAGCACCACGCCCTTTCCATACATTATCTCTCCAGCTCATGTCCTTCGAATGCCCTCTTCAATTCAAACGAAAATACCTTGTAGGTAACTATTTTCATATTCACAAATCTTTTACGAGGCGTTTTTATGTTTCCTGGCTACAGGTTATATTTGAAATAGGTGTCAACCAACATGTCTATGCATTTCTGCTGATTCGTCCATACCAACTATAACAGGATTAACCTCAACAAAATGTCTTTAGGAAAAATGATACAAATACACAATCCTAGAGATGGCTGCCTAAACATGGTATGATTAAAGTTTAGATGGGTTCTCTATGCATGTCACAAAATAATGATGTCATGTCTAAATCTGTTAAATGTGCAAAAAATGTGTATGAGAAAATCAATAATGCTTTTAGACACTAGTGTTTCTGGCTCTATGGCTCAACTGCTTTTGGCCCTGGAAGCCACAGATAATAAACTAAATGATGACACAGATAATGAACATAATGATGACAGATAATGTACTAAATGACGACACAGATAATGCACTAAATGACAAACCACAATGAACTAAAACAACGAGACAGATAAAGAACTAAATGATGACACAAGTAAATAAACTAAATGATGACAAAGATAATGAATAGAACGACGACACAGATAACGAGCTAAACGATGACACAGACAACGAACTAAAGGATGACAGATAATGTAAGCAACGACAACACAGATAACAAACTAAATGATGTTCCTCCTTCAAAAAGCCACTTCATCATCCTCGTCCTCAACACAGCAGTCATGAATCAGTGAGGGCACTGGACTTACTTGGGCAGGACCAGAATCTGCACAATGAAGATGCAGCAGAAGATGAGGCAGGCGCAGGTGATGTAGTACTTGAACGCAGGCAGTGTGGTGGCTCGATACTGTTGACATAAACACACCCGACGTCAGAAGGTGGTGGTCCAACAGAACCACATCCACCTGAATGTCATTCTCTATCGGTGGGAATGAGTGGAGTCACGGCATTTGGGTCCGTGGGGGGGAGTGGGCCTTCTCGCTCGCGTTGTTTATTTAACTGAGCTCAAGTACCTTCTTCTCCAGAGTCTTGTTGTGGAAGAACAGTGAGATCCTTTGGATGTCCTCTGACTTCAGCCACTGCCTACAGAGAGGACAAAACAGAGACACTCAGGCAGGGATTCACAGACACCGGCGCTCCGGCCGTGACTTTGACCAGACACGTTCACCCTCGCAATCATCTCCGAAACCGCAATGTTGACAAGTGTTCTTCATTGCACTCCATGCTTCTAACTTCGGTGTTGCATGTTATACCGTTTTTTTTTAAGTATCTGCACTATTGCCAACCTCCTTGAAGGGTAAATAAAATATTTTCAGTTTAATTGAATTGATTTGAACGTAAATCCACTTGTTATATAATTGCTGGTGAAGTACTGAACAAATTGCTTCATACAAAGGGATTATACAACACACTTTTCCACAAGGTCTTGACGAGCTTTATTCGGGGAACTCACCTCATCCAACATCAATGTGAAGCGCCTACGCGGATTGGTAAAGCATAGCAAAAACACATTGTGCTCGAAAATGATTGCCACTTGCACGGAAATGTAGTTATGTAAGTGTGTAGTAGAACTAACTTTTGTGAGTTGATGCCGTCAATGGTTCTAATCATCCTCTCTTCCAGTTCCTCCTCAAACCTTCTACGTTGAGATTTAGTTCTGAGAGAAAGTGAAAAAAGACAACGCGGTCAAAGACGAACACAGATACAAAGACACAAAAGTAGCAGTCATGAATGGGGCTCGTGTAATGGGTTATACAGTATCGAAATAGCCCTGTGATGGTCTTTTACAAGGGCTAAATCTATTTCTGCAGGACAAGAGAACAACAGTCCGGAACTGTACGCTCTCACAACCAGTGTCGTCGCCAGGGCTTAAGCCTCGGGGCTCGTTAGAGTAGCCCTAGGTGTTTTGAGCCATTTCCCGAAATAGATTTCAGATTTTTTTATGGAGGGTCTGGTGAGCTTTCAGAACAACACGCATATGTATGCTTGTTCTGTCGGCTGACATTCACGTCTCCGTGTGCGTTTCGTTTCAACAGTGCAGGGCTGTTTGTAATGCCACCTTGCTCCACCCACCAGTGGATTTCCACTCATAGAAGTCTGGGGACGTTCTTGCTCACCACTGTGACTGTTAGACGTTTTGCATGAGAGCATCTGCAAAATGAATTACATGTACACCTCCAATGCAATGTTTTTCTAATAAACAAATATGGAACTTAGTCAAGCCACAGATGTAAAGAAGATCAGGAGATTTGATTTATTTTCCAAATTCTGGTGCTTTGTGGTGTCAGTCACCAGCATATAGCATATTATCAATCCTATTATCTAAAGTAATTATATACCGTAAAAATAATAATATTTCCATCTAGTTTAATATTTGCATCAAGAATCAATTAAATCAATAAATCCTATTTCAACATGTTTAATCACTTTCTTTTCAGAGGTGAATAATTACTAAATCAGTTCTGAATTCAGATTCTGAAATGATAATAGTGTTCAGAAACAGAACATGTGTACAGTGTGTACATGTTTAGTGGTCCAACAGGCAAGAGAGAGAGTAATAATGAAATAGTAGAAATAGTAATCCGCTTCCCAAAGTTGAATCGCGCAGCTCAGCCTTCCGCGGCACAAATCGCTTGTCGACGCTACATATCGATTTGAAGTTAATGGGCGCTGGGCGCGTGGCTCGGCTGTATCATTACCTTTACCAGGGTGCGCTGGTGCTGCCAGATTTGCATCTGTTTGTTGCCAGTTGCTACTGGAGAAAATAAACGCTAAGTAAAGCTACGTTGGTTGAACTGAGGGAAGTTGCCTAACGCGTCATTTATTTGAAACATTTCAAAAGGGGTTGTATTGCTCAAAACCCTGATATAGCCATGTATGTCAGATAATACATGTTACAGTCAAAATCCAACAGCCAACCCAGACTATGTTACAATCAACATTTTTATAGTCAGCCATAATACCCTAACCCCTGTAACAGCCCAACTTACGGTCGACCCTAATATCTCAACCCTATTATAGTCAGCCTTGTTTAAGTCAGTCATGTTACAGTCAAAACGGATACATCAAGCCTGTCACAGTAACAGTACAACCAGAGTTGGAGAGTAGCGCATTACAAGTAATCCGTTGCCAGTAACAAATTACAGAAAAACAGGGTTATGTTCCCATAAAGTCAGAAAATGGTAGATACATTTAAACACACACAGAAACACTTAAATGACTGAATATCTGACCTTGTGTGTAATGTAGAGTTGTAACCCAATAATGTTGATATAGAAAGCAATAACATAATTATTTTTTTGACCAGCTATGTAAACATTTAATTATCCTGCAAAAGCTGTTCAATTGGTTATTTTCCTATTTGTCTTCTAATGCCTCTTTAAGTAATCAGATTAAATGACTGAGTATGAGTTATTATTAATGATTACAAATGGGGACAGGTAACTTGTAACTATAACGGATTCCATTTTAAAAGTAACCTACTCAACCCTCAGTAACACTGTGGGTAAAGTCAACCATGTTACAGTCTGTTACCTTAATTGGTTTGCCATGGCCACGAGACTGTTCATTTATATGTCTTTTACAGATTCTGCTCTTGCGACATATAACAGAAATCTAAAAATAGGTGAAATCAAACAGCAATATTACAAATCTCAATAGGCACCCAATTACACCGTTGCCATGGGTACCTGTAAACCAAAGTTAGGCCTCATTAATCTTAACTTCAAACACACTTTCATGTCTTTTATATATGAACAATGAAGAGGGACCACTTCCTGTGTGTGACACGTGCACTGTAATACAGCAATGCCTGCAGAACAACTGGACTAAAGACATGGGTGATGTTAAGGAAGGAATATTGATATGCATGGGTCAAGTCTCACCTCTCTCTTCGCTGGTAGTGATACTGGCCCATTGGAACATCCTGAAACAAAATCACAGGAGAGTTTAGATTGAGCGTGAGTTTGTTTCTGTGTGTGTGTGTTTATTTGTGTTTATTTGTGTACTCACTTTGGTGTTAATCTTGCCATTGTCAGTGGTCATGCTGTCTCGATGGTGCAGGTTCGCGAAGGGTTTCGCTGCCCCCCACGACTCCAGGTACCGGGTCATTCTGACCGACGCCCTCATCTTCCCTCCGTCCAATGATGGACGAGAGCGCGTGCACAGTTGTGGGCTCCGCCTCTCGGCCTGGAGGACCAGTCAGAATGGTGAGCACTCAAGATTTTTTTTCTTTTTGTCCATATTTGATGTATATGCTCAATTCAAACAGATGTATGATGGTATGTCATGCGGTTTGTGAGGAGCCATGTATGACCAGCATAGGAGTAGTGCATACACACATCTGTGGCTATGTTTAAACCGTTTCGCACCTTTGGGTTGATGACAAGGTAGGAAATCACCCCGTGCTCCTTCAGGTAGGAGTCTCTGCTCTGTCCATCACCCGGTTCCACCTTATAGGATCCCTTCAGATGTTCTAACGTCACCGAGGAGATATGGACCCTCCTGACGGGGAAAACATTTGGACAAAGGGACCCATGAATATGAGACGAATGTTAAATAATAATAATAATCTCTTTGGAAATATTTGGTAAAATCACGCCATGTTGGTGGACCTTACCCTGGCACGCCCCCTGCCTCCATGTGATTGGCTAGAGTGACATCGTGTGACCAGACATCATACTGCCACTTCTGGAGGCCAATGACGCCACACAGAACGTTCCCAGAATGCACCCCGACTCGCATGTTGATGTCCACACCAGTAGCATCTCGTACCTTCCTGACATAAAGGTAAACCACTCCTTGAAATTAACTTCTACCACTGTTGTGTAGTGGGGAAATAATTACAGGTTTTGTATATGTAGAGACAGGCTTTCAGAAATGTTCAATAAGAAAAAACAGACATATCTCACGTACATAAGTATGCAGACCCTTTATCTCAATACTAAGTAGAAGTGCCTTTGGTATAGATCACAGATTTGAGTCTTCCGTTTGCCTCCACAGACTTGGCACACCTAAATTTGGGCAGTTTCTCACTTTGTTCATTGTTGTTCGTCTCTTGAGCTGCCAGCTCTCATGAGGCATCTGACTCAATACGGAGTGCGTAAATACATACGTACAGGAGATACTTCAATAATAAAATGTCAATAGACTGCATTCTCATTATAGGGGCTTTGTGTGTAGATCGATGTCCCAAAAATATATTGAATCAATTATAAAAGAAGTTTATAACACAACAACAATTTATAAAGTGAAGGAGTCTGAATAAATTCTGAAGGCACTGTATATGTAAATATGTAGATACCAGTTTGTGCGTTGTGTGTTTTAGTTTGGCATGGTAATGTGCTTGTGTAGTGTCTCAGTGTGTGTGTGTTTCGTGTGTCTGCATAGTAATTTGCTTGTGCAGTGTGTCTGTATGTCGTGTGTTAGTGTCTGCCGGCCCACAGGGAGGATTAGCTTATCACATCCATATTGCGCAACAGCTCACACACAGCTGACACACAGCTGACACACAGCTCACACACAGCTGACACACAGCTGACACACAGCTGACACACAGCTCACACACAGCTCACACACAGCTCACACACAGCTGACACACAGCTGACACACAGCTGACACACAGCTCACACACAGCTGACACACAGCTGACACACAGCTGACACACAGCTGACACACAGCTCACACACAGCTCACACACAGCTGACACACAGCTGACACCCAGCTGACACACAGCTGACACACAGCTCACACACAGCTGACACACAGCTGACACACGAGCATGTATGTGCATGTCAGAGGTCAGGGGTCAGGTCAAGGGGCTTATATTTGTCCTGTTTCTAACACACACAAACACAAATTGTGGTTCATGTGTTCTCCAGTGACTGGAAATGTAGGATTTTGTATATCCAACTGTCCCCGCGTGGTGTAATGGCCAGGTCATAGCCACTCTTGAAGGAAACCGGGGCTTCAAATTAACAGCTGCCACCCATCAAACATGGGTCATCGTTGGCTTTAGCCAGAAGCATGTCTACTTCTCTGGCCACGTTGATGGGCTGTGGTCAATGCAAAAGCATTCTCAAAGGTCCAATAAGAACGTCAGCAAGTGATGAATCATAGCAACAGAGAGGAATAAAGCAAAATATAAAATATTCTCTCTATGGGCTGACAACATTTTGCAAGACAAGAATTTGTAAACAAGTTACAAAGTCTTATTCCAACACAAGTTGATTGTTACAAAAACAGAAATGTTACAAAAAAAATGTTTTATGTCTGAAAACAAATCTGGCATGTTCAGACATGTCGTTGTGGCTGAATTAGAATGTAGCTTGTTTTTCAGAATTTTCTATTCTGTTCCAAGCAACGTTTTTCTCACCCCTGGGATTCAAACAAACACTCAGCTACCACCCATCATACATTGTTACATATACTGACATACGCACGCACGCGCGTGTGTGTGTGTACGTATGTTTGAGAGAGAGGCAGGCAGGAAGATAAAGCAGAGAGCCGGTGTTTTACTTGATGGCCTCACACATGTCCAGTCCCATTTTGACACAGTTGCGTGCGTGGTCGGGAAGTGACTCTGGCAGGCCAGACACACAGTAGTAACAGTCACCCAGGATCTTTATCCGCATACACTCATTCTCCTGGAGAGAGAGGGAGAGAGAGAGAGAGAGAAAGAGAGAGAGAGAGAGAGAAAGAGAGGGATGTGGAATTGGGACGAAGGATGGAAACGGAAGATCATGTCAGATGTGAAAACAGCCTGTGGTGGACATGGCTGTACATCCTCAGTAGAGCCATCCACCTACGTAGTCTGTCAGTAATGACCTCTCTCACACTGACAGCCCAGCACACACGCACACTGGAGTCTGGTCTGCTTACAGCTATGCCCCAAACATGTAGCCCCAACTGACCATGTTATCTAACAACCGGTCCATCGCAGAACACACTGGAGACAGATCACCAACTGACAAGTCTACCCACGGTAAAGTGATACTACTACTATTATGTGTACAGATAGACAGTTTACTACCAATATGTAGTAAACTGAGCATGTAGATAGACAGTATTACTAACATTGTGCATACAAATAGACAGTATAAATTTCATATGTGTATAGATAGACAGTATTACTACCATAATGTGTACAAATTAACAGTATTACTACCAATATGTTAGAAAATACCCAATATTACTACCATTATGTGTACATATAGACAGTATTACTTCCATTATATGTACATATAGACAGTATTACTACCATTATGTGTACAGATAAACAGTATTACTGCCATTATGTGTACAGATAACAGTATTACTGCCATTAGGTGTTCAGATAAACAGTTTTACTGCCATTGGGTGTACAGATAAACAGATTTACTGCCATTAGGTGTAAAGATAAACAGTATTACTGCCATTAGGTGTACAGATTAACAGTATTACTTCTAACATCACGTAGCAAAAGATATCTCATGCAGAGCATGGATTTGAGCGCCGGTGTTACCTTGGCAATCTGGTCGAACTTGCCGAACAGTTCATTGAGCATGTGTACTAGTTCTCCAGGTGAGCAGTCACCTGCCAGCTTAGTAAACCCCACAATGTCTGCATACAAAATACTGAACAGACACAGAAGGGGGGGATGAAGAAAGAAAGATAGAAAGATGGAGAGAAGAGAAGGAATGGAAGTTAAAAGATAAAAAAAAGTATCATATGCACTGGTTGTATATAAAATACTGAGGTAGAGAAAGAGCCCAGCAGGGAGAGAGAACCCGGTACAAATCACATCCCAATCACAGTAAAAAACACAGTAAAATCCCAATTACAGTAAAAACACAGTACAACTCTTATCACTGTAAAAGACAGAGTAAAATCGCATTGCCAGGCTTCCTCTTCTCCCTGCGCTCATCTGTTCAGAACCATGGACAGCTGTTCAGAACCATGGACAGCGGTCAGAACCAGGGACAGCTGTCAGAACCAGGGACAGCGGTCAGAACCAGGGATAGCTGTCAGAACCAGGGACAGCGGTCAGAACCAGGGACAGCTGTCAGAACCAGGGACAGTGGTCAGAACCAGCAACAGCTGTCAGAACCAGGGACAGTGGTCAGAACCAGGGACAGCTGTCAGAACCAGGGACAGCGGTCAGAACCAGGGACAGCGGTCAATCTCAGGAATGGTCCTTCAGCACATGAAAGTGAACAGCGACCAGCAAATCCAAGCAGCAAGCCTAATTTAGTCCAAGACTTTAATAAAAGCTGTGGTGGGTTTGCACTCTAAAAAGTCACAGGATGTGTCAGTGAGGGTTTGGCTTCATGCAATTATTCAGTGTGCAAACACGTGTACAGTTCAAACCGCTTTGATTCGTGACAGCTGGTGCTTCTATTCGTCATCAGATCTTCAGTCATATTAGCTGTATCAACCAGTGTACACACTACCAATCCATGGCATGTCGACAATTACATTCTGTGTTGAAAATAAGTGTGTTAATATTTTGGAAGTGCAAACATGTGAAACACAATGGTACTCTTCGTATGAGTTCAGGTACACGTAGGGACCAAGGACAACCTACCGAAGGGAAACCTACAAGTTGGACTTGATACAACTCTGATTTAAGTTGTCCTGGTTTAAAGTAGTTGTTGTCATTCAGCAGTGTAACAAGCACATCAAGAAAGAACACATTCAAATCCCAAGGAGCAAAATAAAAACGACTTCTGGGAAACAACCTTCCAAAATATAACATCCAAACATAAACTTGTAGGTTAACTGGCTCTCAGCTACACAAACACCAAGCCAGACCGAGTATTATCAACAACCCAAGACCCAAGCCTCAGTTCCTTTGTCGTGATTAGACTGGCCTTGCGATCAGTGCCTGAAGCGGAGTTGAGGTCCTTCTCTTCATTCTACTGAAGGAGGTCGTATGTGTTTAAGATCAACTTGAATCTCTACTTCAAAGGTCTTCTCGGCTGTCCACAAGACTGAAACCCGAATTGACTGAGCGTGTCAGAACGGTGTACAAAGGTTGTGGGGGGGTTGTCTACCTGACGTTGGTGTGTCGTTGGACATAGAGGTTGTGGGGAGGACGTCTACCTGACGTTGGTGTGTCGTTGGACATAGAGGCTGTGGGGGGGTTGTCTACCTGACGTTGGTGTGTCGTTGGACATAGAGGTTGTGGGGGGGTTGTCTACCTGACGTTGGTGTGTCGTTGGACATATAGGTTGTGGGGGGGTTGTCTACCTGACGTTGGTGTGTCGTTGGACATAGAGGTTGTGGAAGTTGTTGGTGCTCTCAGCTGGGCCAAAGTCCCTGTCCCGTGGTCCCTGTAGCCTCTGGATGATCTCCGCCTTCATCACTCGGGCAATGTGGGCTGGGAGCAGCGACAACAGTAACCTTTCCTGGAAGAGCGGGGGGCAGACAGTCCACTCGGGTCTAAATGAAATACTTCTGATACTCGCACTGTCACGTCCTGGCTGGGGGCCCCTGGCCATCTTTTGTGCCTCGGGCTCACAGCCAGGACGTGCCGTCTAGAGGTTCCTCTAGGCACCTCTATGCTGTTGTTCAGGGCTCCCCAATCGGAGACAGCTGTTGTCAGTTGTCTCTGATTGGGGAGCCTACTTAAGCTTAGTTATGATCCACACCTGGGGTGGTTTGTTGTTTGTGCCTATGCCTCAGTTCACAGCCGCTATCACGTTTTGTTTATTTCACAGTTGTTCTGTGGATACGCTACATGTTTTATATGTAAGTTAATTCACAGTTTGTTTCATGTTTCGTTATACATTTTGCTGTTAATACAGCCCCTTTTATTTCCCGTGTAAAGTTTGTGTTTGTTTTGTTTTTGTTCAAACAAATTCATCGTTTCACCCACAAAATGTACGCGTTTGGTTCCGACACCGACTACGGCCTTCACACTCTCACTGTCATACCTGTCTGAGGGTTATAACCATTCAGTATCGAAAGGCTTTCTGGAAGCTGTCAAGGCAAGAGATGTACGTTGTTCGCGGTGACGCAATTATTAATCTGTATGTGTGCTCGTGCCTGTTTTGGCATTGGTGTAGTGGGTGCTTGTACAATCTTGTTTGTATGTATGTGTGTGTGTGTGCATTTATTGCTGTAGAACTTGATTGCAGTGATCATGAATCAGACTGACTCACATTTATCCCAAGGAGTCCAATTATCTCCAGAGTTGTGGACTAGGTGGGGTAACACATGGACGGGGAACCAGCTGGACTGGAGCACACATCATTTTATCCTATTTAAAATGACCCACTGACCCTGCGTCTCTCAGGGCAGACCAGGATCCAGGATATATGTGCGTGTGTGTGTTTATATTTGTGTGTACCAATATATGTGAGTGTGTGTGTGAGTGTTTGTGTGTGTATTATGACTCATATCCATGGCTCCCCTGGCAGTTGGGTCTTTATATCCCTCTCACATACAAGGCACTGAAACACAGAGGCAAATCAACACGCTCACTCACACACTTATACGTACACACACACAAACACACAAACACACATGCACACGTTTGTCTTTATATCGTTGCAGGGGACCTGAGCCCTAACCTTTACCCAGAAATCCTTGTTCTCTATTCCTTAGCCCTAAACCGAATACTAACGTTTACCTTAACCTAACACCAACCCTAATCTCAAACACCAAAATCAAATGTCCAAACCTAAAGTAGCCCTGGTGTCTGAACCTAAACCTAACTGGTAAATGCCTGAATTTAAAAAAGTAACCCCAATACAAACATGATGCCCAATATAAAGTTTATTCCTAAACCTAACCCCTAACCCAGACATTTCTGAACTTAAATTAGCCCTCACCCTAACCCCTAAAACAAATATATAATATAATAAAAAACCTATCAGGAATAATCTACCGGGTTTGACTATCTTTGTGGGGACAAAAGATAAATGAGAAGACACATTTTGATCACACAAGCACACACACAAACTCTATGAAGTCCTTTATCCCTTCCTACATCATACCACATGCACCCACACATCCTTAACGTTTCACCCAGGGTCGGCTCTAGTCTTTTCCGGGCCCTAAGCAAAAGTTTAATTGGGGCCCCTGGATCCCCTAGCAGTTGTTATGTCTAGCACCGCCCCTGGTTTCACCATACCTGCTGGTGTTTCTCAAACTCCAGTTTGATAGGGGACTTGATGCAGTTGCAGGTGTCCTGGTAGGTTTGTCTGAGGGCCAGGTTCATCAGGTGTTTATGGTACGCGCCGGCTAGGTTACCGCAAGTGAAGATGATGATGTTAGCTAGGATCTGAGAGAAGACAAGAAGAGAACAGAGGAACGGCACAGATCATTGGAATAGTTGGTTCTCCCAGAAGACACTTCTCATTCAGAGAATGGCACTCAGAAAAAAGATCTGATCATTCCGAGTGCAGAGATTTCCATTGACTTCCCGTCTACTGTGCCGTTATTGATGTCATACCTCATTCAAGGCCTCAAAAGACATGATGAAACCTCACAATGTTGGGCTATTGGCGACTTGAAGAAATACTGAGAGTCTTCTGTGGATGATTCAATCAAGAGAAATACAATACAATACAATGCGTCTCCAGTCACCGTATGGTTCCAGTCAGGCACTTGTCAGTTTTACCCGGCCCGGGGTCTTTCTGGCACTGAGGAGGATCAGTGTGTTCCGTAGAGGCAGTTGGGGAGGTAGAAAAGCGAAGAGCCCAAAACAACAGTGGGAGTTGGGTAAGGAACATGTCCTAGGGGAGTGCCAAATGAGGTCTACAGTTCAGACATCAGAGCAGGACATTAGAGACTTGGAGAATGACCTTATTTTTTATTTTACACAATCAGGAGAAGGGTGCGCTCATCAGAGCCACGGAGATGGCTATAAACACTCTGAGTGCCTCCTTTCTCAACCTAGAGATGAGGTCGGTGTGGCAGGGGCAGATGTTCCATCTGCCACGTTTCACAGGGTCTCCGGTCGTTGGAAGCCGGCTGTGTGTGCTTAAGCGGGCCTCTATGTTGACGCCACGCCATGCCGAGGAGGTTCTACACCGCACGTTGGTTCCGTGGGGAGGAGAAGACAGGGTTGCAGACTGGTCAGGGGGAGGCACGGTCTGGACCGGCGTGAACGCGTTTGGTCTTTAGGTCAGTAAACACAAAGCGTTTAATGATGGAAGTAATAAGCCAACGCGCGTTATTAAAAATGTAATCAAAATCTCTCTCTCGATCTCACGCAGGGCACAGACTCGTAAAAGAGGCCTCAATGGCGGGCCCCCAGTACAGACGAGGTCTTTCTAATCAGTCAGCATCCATCTACACAAGTCAATAACATATTACTAACCCACAACCGCTGGCCTAGAACATCTTGATTGTTCTTCTAGTTCAGCACTATGTCAACACCGGGCTCATCAAAGCCCTGGAAACAGTGGACACAGTTTCAGGACACCAGGCTATAAGTGGGTTTATTACCTACCCGTGTTTATTTAAAGAAGGCCGTAAAGTGTTTTTCCAGTCATCCACGGTGCGTGCCTATGCCCGTGTGTGTGCAGCCACAGACACACATTTGACGTTACCTTTAAAAGGTTATTACACACTTGTAGGCCAGCCGGTAAACACTTGTACATTCATACACGTATACATGCAGTACATGTGCATGCAGACAGATATCGTCCTGAAAGAAATTCAAGGTGGCTGTGTTTTGTATGTGTGTGCGTGTGTGTGTGTGTGCGTGTGTGTGTGTGTGTGTGCGTGTCGGCGCACCTGTCTGCGAGGGTACATTTTCGACAAGATTTGTGGGTAACATTCGAGGCCTTCATTTCCAGCAAGGCCTTCAGCGGCGGTGTGAACATACTGACATATACGCTAAGGCCTGTTGTAGCTTTAATGACGTAGCAACGTTTTCCACGAGTACAAAATGGCCCCCTACTCTCCACAAAATGCACTGCTATAACAAGCACATAGGCCTCTGCTGAAAAAGCATTGCATAACGTAAGGAGCTGGGTGTCATTTTGGACGGTCTCAGCCTCTGGCCGGGTACCCAGGGGACCTGGGAGCCAGTTCTCAGAGTGGCTATTCGTTTAGACAGGGAGCTGTACTCTGATAATAAAGAACACAATGAGGACTAACACAGGAGAGAGATGAGAGAGGGGGGGGATTGAATTTGGCTCAAAGAGTTACACACGCAGACACAATCAAGCACACACACACACACACGCGCACAGAAACACTAGTGCACGCATTGGGTGGGTAAAGGGCACTTTGTAAAGCCATGACTCATCCTCGGGTGCTTAAACTGACAGATCGAAATGTGTGTGTGTGTGTTCCTTTACCTGCCACACTAGTGGTTCCAAGGCCTCCGCTGTAGATGCCAGACACACACTTAGTGTGATTGTGTGTGACAGGCATGTGATGGTGCTGGCTACGATGGCTCCCCTCATGGAGAACGGCAACATGGTATACACCACGAACACGATGAACAGGAAGAAAGACACCTGGTAGGGAGGAAGCAGGAAGTCACGGCAGGTTTCAAGGAGACACTACAGCATGAAAGGAACTTGTTGTCAGACCAATTACCCGTGTGAAGTAAGTGTCACATGACCTCAGATTGGAAACACCTCCTGTTTTTACAACTTTTGGCTTCGTATGGTAAACATTTGAAATAAACCAGGTTTAATGAGGTTAAAGTGTACGTCCTCTCCGTTTACATTTCCTACAGACACAACAGAAATCCTTCAACGGTTGTTGTCTCAGTGCCTCACAGTTAATGCATTCGAATAAGAGATGTCTTCCACTCACTCGCTATACTCTACGTTCTTACATGGATCTGTTGTCATTGTGAAATTAAATAATCAATATTTTTTACACTTAACTTGATTGGATAAGCGTCCACCCCAATTCGTGGTAGCAGCTCCCTTGGTGACCATACGTGACCATATACATAACCAGTAAAACACACCCAGGAAGTACCCAGAATTGGTGTGTCTAAACGTTTGACAGGCATATGACATTTGTCAATGTTATACGCCCCTTCAATACAAAAACAGCCTTCTTGTGAGTCAGGCAACTGATTTTGTATTGGATTTAGGTCAGGACTCTGACTGGGCAATTCAAGAAAATACCTTTCTCCACGCCAGGTGTGGGTTTGTGCGCCTCAGGTCATGGGCATACTGAAAAGGGAACAGCTTTAGACCTCTTGCACAGAGCTGCAGGTTTTCTTAAATAACATTTCTGTACTTTCTAAATGTTTCCTTCTATCCTGACGATGAGAAATATCCCCATACAATGTAGCCTCCAACACCAGTCTTAATACTAGGAACGGTTTTCTTGGCTCTGTACTAAACACTTCGCGTTTAGGTTAAATAATTTAATTTTCAAACAAACTCTAACAGGATTCTCTGAGGGCTTTCCTGATTAATGGCTTACCTCTTTCTAACAATATAGGCTAGATTAGTGTAGTGATTAAGATATTGACCCGTGGTGGCCATAAAAGCATGCAGCTCTGCTATTGGTCAGAGCGGTAGAGTCTCAGATGTGTCTCCAACATGGTCCGTCACACAGCCGGAAAGCATCCTGGTCTAGAAGGGGCACGGCGGTGACACACTCTCTGCATCTTCAGAATTATCTCCGCCGTGCCCCAAGGGATGTTCAACGTGTTTTAAATATTTGAATACCCATCCCCTCATCTGTGTCAGCCTATTGCAATGTCCCTTAGATCTTTTGAAAGCACGGTTGATTGTTTGCCTGCCATTTGCTGCCAGAGTGAAACTACGGAAACGGCGGAATTGATCCTGAAATCACGTCAAGCACTGCGATTTAACACACAAAAGGAGACCATCAATTACCTTGGTGCTTGATTTTGAAGTTGAGTACTCACTCCAGAGTTAAAGGGTTGCTCATACAAGGTTTGAAGACTTATCCAATTATAATATTGCATTTTTTATATATTAAAGTTCTCTTCAGAGGCTTTGGTAACACACACACACAAGTATGTGGTAATATTTCACCACTCTCAGTACAGAAAACACAACATATCAACTCTAAGTACACCTGACATGGACCGAGTACCAAATAACATCTACAAAGACATGTGTCACATTGAAATACATTATGTTCATTCAAAGGACATGCATAACCTTTGATATGATTTTTTGGTCAGTTGTTGAAATACCATGTACTATCATTGTTCAGAATTTATCGTCAACTATTTGGTGAATACACGGCATACAACTTTACGTTGTTTTGTCTGCTATGTACAGATTGAAAAGCACAGAACTCCCACCGTGAGGCCATACATTTGTTGTTGGTAGTGCATGTCACAAAATACTACTCCATTGTCTATATACAATACAGTACTGTCATAAACATGATTGACATCAACGGTAGTACCACAACTGGTAACTACATAACCAAATGAACCATGTGACCACTGGCAATGTCTTTCAACATGGAGCAAGATAGACAGCAAGGCAGAGGAATACACCAGAGAGCCACTGAACAGGGTCAAAGTTACAAGCTGAACTGCTTTGAACCAACACCAGTACATGTTTGTTGATAAAGCAGGCTTCTACTGAGCCAGAACTCAACAGTTTTGCCAATATTTCGCCAATGAGAAACTGACCATGTGCCTGGACAACAAGGGGGAAACATACTCAGGTATGTGTTCTTGAATTAAATTGTGTGGAACAATGTTTCGTTCCACCATTCAGAGATGATTCTGGAATGAAATATGCCATGTCATGACATCACTGGTGACAAAATGTCATGTTTGGATTCATTGTGATATTCATGGTGACGTGGACAGGATATCATGACCAAATGGCAAGAAATTATGCAAATTGTTGTAGTGTGTGCTAAACATTTTGCATCAATGATTACAGAAGATGTCTTCATTGATCACACTTTTGATTATGGGATAGACAACATTTTCTATTAAGTGTAATGGGTAATGCACAGTAAGAGTTTTGCCTGATGTGAAATAAACTGCAACAGATTACCTTTAGCACTTCAAAGAGTCATTTTGACACGTGTCTTACATTGTTTGGGGTATTATTTAGATAAGTGTATGGCTTCCTAATTTAAATGCATGAAACAGGCTCAAAAAGAAATTAGGCATTGACACGAAGAAAATACACCGTCATGGTGGTATGAACACAGTATTGTTTGGCTATTGATTGTTTTTACATATCACAGTTACTATATAAAAATTACAATACTTTTGTATATAGTCTTCCTATTTGCCTTTGAAGGTTTTGAGAGTGAATAATGCAATGTCCAAGTTAAGCAACTTTGTTTAGTATTTGGTTACATTTTCTATGTATTTAGGAGGTGTCTGAAGTGTGTGACCCATATAGACCCCACCAGGCACTGGGTATCTTTACTGGGCATCTTCACCGGGCATCTTCACTGGGTATCCTCACTGGGCATCCTTCACTGGGTATCTTCCCTGGGTATCTTCCCTGGGTATC